>ML341627.1:0-44271 GCA_005239505.1 Nicotiana paniculata | reverse complement strand
GGGGGGGGGGGGGGGGAGTACAAGAAGTGTAGTGACGTGGGGGAAGGGGGTGAGAAAGTAGTATAAAAAATTATTTTCCTAAAAATTATTTTCTACTCTCAAACCAAACACTAAAATATATTTTTCAGGAAAAAGTTTTCCACTCACCAACCAAACAAGAAAAAATAAGTATAAATCACTCATTTTCCATGAAAATATTTTCTAGAAATATATTTCTCAAGGAAAATATTTTCCTTCTTACCAAACACACCCTTACTGTTTGATAAACTGGCGCAGTCACTCAACATGATCAGTGCTTCACCATTAAAGTTTAATCATCACTCGTGTGTGTGTGTGTGTGTATGAGCTAAAAAATGACGATCTCGAAGACAATGATATTCATACAGGCAAATTAAACACCTGCCACTCAGTAGCACTTAATGAAGAATATTCTATAGCATTAAGTACACGGTCTGTTACAGACAATATGCCGTTCATTGCCTACTGTTACAAATTCTTTAATGACCCTCATAATTGCCATTTAAGGGGGGCTTTATCTTAGGACCTTGTTCTCTAGGTACATCTATGAATAATGAGCTCCCCAACCACTATAGGGGACACTAATTTTCTGACAAGCATATAAGATACTTTGTTCAAAGCATACAATTTTACTTTCTTGCTTATTTAGATTGTTATTACTGCCTCTAGAAGCTTTGCTCCCGAAATCATGATTTCTATTGTTTTCTCTCAACTTCAAGGCTAAGTATTATATTTTATCTAATTTATTTATCATTCTAGGATCAAATCGATTTACTTGTCTATAAACCTCGTATAAATTCAACTGTATCGTTTTAAGGGTAAATAATTTGGTGCTCACCGTGGGGCATAGACAGTTGTGTAATTGAATTGTTCCTTGCATCTATTAGTAACTTGTTTGATTCTTTGTTCTAAGCAAAAAATCATTAAAATGACAGATAACAATGTCAACATCATATACAACGTTGAGGCCCAAGGAAATCATCCTCAGCATGAAGATTCCATCAGTGATACCCGCAACGAGGGGGATGAGGCCACGCCGGTTCACAGCGAGCAATATCCACGACATGTTCGAGAGGCAACTCCTAATGATGCTGAAAATGAGCACGTCGTTGAAACAGTAAGGATAGTGAGGGAGCAACAAAAAAAAATTATGGGCCATCTCTCGTGGTATGATTAGGTCATGACAGACTTATGGCAGGCGTTATCGGGTGCTTCCAACAACGCAAATGGACGAGATCAAGTTCCTCCTAATTCTCCCGCAAACAAACAACACAGAGGGTCGATAACAACACCCCAAGGGGAGAAGTCGACTTTGATAGAGCCGGGGGAAACGCTAGCGGATCCGGTAACAACAATGAGAATGATCCCTTTAAAACTGAACTCATATGGTTTATGAGGGAAATCAACGCCCGAATGGATCAAAATTCCGAGCGCACCACCAGTATTGAAAATACCAGATTCAAAGAATTACACCTAACTATTGTTCAAACCAAGCGCAACACCAGAGTTGATCCCGAAGCAGTTCAAAATGCCAGACGTGCCGAAGTATGATGGGACTTCATATCTTTAGGAGCATATCACCACCTATAAAATGGCGGTGAAGGGAAACGATTTGTCTCTACACAAGATTGAGCCAGTCTTATTGAATAAATTCAGAGAGACCCTCTCGAAGGGGGGCCTGACATAGTATTCACACTTGCCCGAGCATTTCATAGATTTCTTCGAGATGCTCGCGGATTCTTTCATTTAGGCACATGCTGAGTCCAAAAAGGTACAGGCTCTAAGGGCCGACATATTCAGGATTACTCTAGGAGAGTCCGAATTGTTGCTGGAGTTCGTGACCGAATTCTAGAAAGAAATGATGTTGGTCCCAGTCGTACTAGATGAATGGGCAGCATAAGCATTTACTAAAGGGTTGAATCTGAGAAGTTTCGATGCCTCCCAAAAATTGAAAGAAAGTCTGCTCGAGTTTCAGGCAACAATATGGGCGGATGTTCACAATCGGTACGAGTCAAAGATAAGAATTGAAGCTGATTAGCTCGTTTTCCGATGTAAACCAAAGTCCGGGACTTAGAAAAGAATAAAGAGAAATTGAAGGATGATTTGGACACAGATCGATGGTCTTCAAGGGATCGGATTTTGACCTATGAGAGAGCCAAAATATGCGACAGAGGTTTCTGGTTAGCGAATAAATTTGCTACCGTTAGGAGAGCTGATAGCAGACGGAATAATAGGTCATTGCAGGACAAGGAGACATCGGGTTCTCAAGATTCTTCTTGCCCTGGGCTTTTCGAATACAACTCTAACGTCGGCGTAGTGGAGCTGGTGTTGGCTATGAGGAGCACTGAAGACGCACAGTTCCCGAAGCCAATGAGATCTGATCCTATCCAAAAGGATCCTAATTTGTGGTAGAAATACCATGAGGCCAACGGTCACCGAACTAGGGACTGTTGGCATCTGCGCGAAGAGGTGGTGACATGACTGAAAAATGCCCGTCTCAGAGAATTATTGAGTGATCAGCCTAAAAATAATTACAGTTGCAATCGCGATAACGTGGAGCCTTCGAAAGCAGGAGAGGATCCCCGACGTTTGACAATCAACATGATTNGGGGGGGGGGGGGGGGAAGGGGGGAATGAGATTAATAGTGTGATATTTTCGGCATAAAAAAAGGCAAAAGTGTCTGTAACCCACAGTAAGAGACTCCGGGAAGTCGCTGATAACGACATTACTTTCACGGAGGACGATGTAGATGGACTGCTGCTACCGCATAACGATGCCCTGGTAATCTCTCTCAACGTCTTACATTTTAAAAAGCGTGTTTTGGTGGACCCAGAAAGTTCGGCCAATATTATCAGGTGGAGAGTACTGGAGCAAGCCAAGATCACCAGAAGTATCATTCCGGCCACAAAACTCCTCCCCAGGTTCAATCTGGAAAGTGTGACAACCCGAGGAGAGATCTTGTTGCCCACGAATGCCGAGGGGGTGACGAAGACGACCCTTTTTGAGGTAGAAGATGGAGATATGGGTTACAGTATTATCTTGGGGAGACCATGGTTGCACAAGATAAAGGTCGTACTATTAACATATCACCAATTGTTGAAATTCCCAACTCCCGAACGAATTGAAAAAACAAGAGGAGACCAACCGGCAGCAAGGGATAATTATACATTCTTAATCATTTTGAGAAATTATTTTCAGAAAACTATTTATTATTTTATTAAAATTAAATAGGGAAATTGGCTATTTAAATCATAGCCAAATTTGGCTTTCAATTATAGCCCAAATTGAACCCACTCCTAGACCAATTTCCAACCCAATTAACCCGACCCAGACCCTATAAACTCCTACCCAAACCCGGAACCCATCTACCGGTTTAATCCTGACCGTTGATCTCCCATATCAACGGTCCAAATAAGCCCTTTCCTTTTTTAATCCCAAAGACCACTAACCCTACATCATTTTCCCAAACCCCGCCGCCTTCAGATTCTCTCGTCTCTTCTCTTCTCTCAACCTAACCCTAGCCTCCTTCAACCACCACCTCCCTTGCTGGAAACCATGGGGTTCTCACCCCTCCTCGACCCTAAGGCTCCGTCTTTCACGTTTGTGTCACTAATGAAGGTTTTCAAGCGACCCTGAGGCAATCACTCCCATCTCTGGTCCCATGCCATGTTTTCCAGCCTCCTACGGCCGTTCAAGTAAGGCCTTTGCATTTTTCGGCCAAACGCCGGTAATATCTAAGTCTCTCTTCTCTTTTGGGTTTCCTATGGAAACCCTAGTTCTAAGATCTGCTGATCTTCCTAGATCTGCGATAAATCTATGTTTATTATGAGGTTTTCACTTGTTCTCTCTTAAAACCCCTTTGTTTTTCAAGCGATTCTTCATTTTTCAAGAACTAGGGTTCTTAAACCCCCTTTTTAAAATGGTTTCTTTCTGACTTTTAGTACTATCCTATGATTTTCATCATGTTAAACATTTATGTGAGTTTTTCACCATTTTGTCTGATTCATTTTGTTAAAAACCCCAAAGTTCTCAGTTTCAATCTGTGGTTCTGAGTTTGTTTGCGATAATATGTTTACCTGTTCTATTATGTTTACTGTGTTCTCATAAATACTTCATGATTTTGTGATTTTACCCCATGTTTGCCTATTAGGATTTCTAGATTCGATTACTTTTGCCTATGTCATGTCTATGTTGTGATTCGTACAGTGTTCTATACGAATCCCTAACTTCTATATGATTTTACCTTACTAGTCTTCCCATGGTTCTGATTTTTGTCTATTATATGCTTATTGCACTTATTCTCATAATGTTGTGACAAATCAGTGCTATCTTTTCTATTTGTGAATCCCTGAATCTCTATGATTGATACTTCACTGATTTTGCATAATGTTCTCTACTGATTTTTGAGTATTTCCTTAATTAAGACGTGCTAATTTCCTGTTTCTCTTTGTTTGTATCATGCCTATCCCGCTAATGTGTGATATTTTCCTTGATTGATATTGATTTCCTGTAATTAGAACCTCACTCGAGGGTTTCCTTATTTCCATAAATGATTTTGCTGTCAAATTAATTCACATATATTTTCCTTAAATAGAATTATGAACTTGGCCTTACTTACATGTGATATACCTATACCATACTTATACTACTTACTTATTGGGTTAAGATCAACTTTACATGATTCCTTTCCTTGTTTGTCACTGCTTATTACCGTTTGAGTATGACTCCTTAATTAAAGGAAGTCTTTTACTAATTTGATTCTAATTAATAGTTTACTCCCATAATTATTGTTGAAACTGTTATGTTACCTTATTCTTCTGCCTATTCTCAAAACTATATATACTCTACTCTCTCATTAGCATAGGACACGAACAATACACTGTTCTGAACTCTCTCACACACATATACATTTTCTCTTGTTATTCTTGCTGGTTACTTGCTATTCTCAGTCGGCTGCAAGCCAAGACTGAGCAACTATACACTCTACTGCTCTGCACTCTACTGTTCTTCACTCTACTGCTCCTCACTCTGCACTTATTCTCTCGTTTAACTGGTATGTTTTTCAGTTTAACTTAAAGCATAAAAAACAACATGCCTCTTTTAATATTGCAATTACTTTTGTTTCTATTATGCTTCTACTTGTGGTTCTGCTGTCTACCTTGCAATTAGCATGCCAATTTGTTGTTTTACCAATATGATTATCTTTTTCCCTTTAGTTTCATCATGTTTTACTGCCTTCTTATATGTTTCACTAGGACTCTGCCTTACCCTTAATCCCCAGCACACTATAAGCATGTATTTGTGTCACTTAGTTCCATGTAATTCTGAACATATGTTGTAACCCTTTTCCCTGGACCTATGTGTAACTCTGTTTGTTATGTACTTCCTCTTTGGCATCCCTTAATCTGATTCCGTTAAGTTTCTGGCCTGAACATCTTTATGAAAACTGTTCTGTGGTTGTTAAAGTTCCGTGATACCTTAGTATTTCTCTCGTATTAACTTGTATGCAAATCTGCTTCATGAGCAGCCTACTTGTCCCCAATCCATTATTCCCTATTTGTGACTGCTTCCTTGCACTATGCATGCTGATTTGGTTCTGAGTTGTTGATTGTCCTAATCCCTTTCTTTCAAACTGTTTTCACTGAAAGCAAAATCCCCTGTTCTCCAAAACTTATTTCAAACTACTCATTTTCAAACTGTTTTCCAACTCAACTCTTCCAAAACTATGTCAAGCACTCTCACTATACTCCTAGACCTTTAAGTAGAAGCCCCCTTAGTGTGAGCATTACTTTGGGACCCTTGAGCTCCCTATGAACTTTGACATACAAAGGCTGGCCATTCCACACTGCACTTACTCAATTTGGTTATGAAAATCTGGGTGTGAGCACTGCCCTGGATTCCTTGAGATCCTTAGGGAACTCTGACACACCTGGATTTGTATGGAAGGCTGTGAACTAATGGCAATGAGGATTCTGAAAATTTTGGGCCTATTAGTAGGCTCCCTATAACATAACTTCTTTTTCTTATTTCAATTATGTAATTTATACAAATGGCTTGTAATAACTACTAGTAAACAACTATTGGGGATGGATAGTGGAAAGGGAAGGGGTGACTATGCATGTTTTAGCTATTAAAAAGGTAGAAAGCGTGCTATTAGGTTTATATTCTGACTTGCGCAATAGAAACTATGCTTAGGATTCATTTCATGCATTAGAAATCATGTTCCCTAAGACTTACACTTACTGTTTTCGGCATGTCCATCTTACTATCATATCACTTAGAAAATCCTGCGTAAAAATGTGTTAATAACCAGCACTTTACAATCATGCTCTACGCTGCCATGTATACTTAGAAATCCTGTCCCTAGGATAACACAAATAAACTGCCACTCTTGAATCTTCTGAAATCATGCTTAATGCTTTAATTATTGTGCATTTAGAAATCCTGCTTAGGATTATGTACATGCATCATTCTGCATCCCTACCCGTGCATTATATACCATATTTTAGGATTTCATTCATACTCGCTTAACAACACCTAGTCTAAATACTGCTGCATGTTATTTTACACCTAGGCAAGCCTTAGGAAATCAGTTAAAGAAATAAAACCAGAACTGTCCTTTGTGATTAGTGTTCAACTATCAACATGTTTAAAACCAGTAGGCAAGCTTGATTAAGACTTCCTCTCTGAGTTATGCAATAAATATGCCTTTGTGTTATCACTTAGATACCATTCTTAGGATCTGAACCTGAATTTGGACCTTAACTATGTATGAGTCGTGCTGTTTATGTGTACTATGCGTGGAGGTACTTGTGCCTTTTCTCTGCTTTTCTGTGTTTCCTCCTAATTGTTGTCCTACATGTTCTTATCTGTTGCCTTAGTATTTTTCCTTCAAACCTGAGGGTCTGCCTAGAACATCCCTTATAGGATAGAAGTCCTAAATTCCTCTGAGACTTATAGGAAGGGACGAGTAACAACATGCAATAGAGGTCGAGACCAACACTCGATTTAGTTACTTTCACGGGGTGGGAAAGGGTAGAATATGGATATGATGATCGGTACGCTAATATCACGTGTAGCCCCTCTTCGAGGAGTGATTACCAGGTATTGCATTGATGTAATCCATATTATTATAAACCTAGGATACCCTTTATATGCTTAGATCATAATCGTTTCAAAATCTAACCTTCTTTACTATTTTAAAACATCTGCATGCTTACGACTTAAATCCTCTCTTATTTGAGCCTTTATTTGTTTGTTTGCGAAGCTGTACAAATTCACAAAAGCTGTTTGGCTGGGAACCACACTTGTGGATCCTGAGGGGTGCCTAACACCTTCCCCTTAGGATAATTTCAAGCCCTTACCCTATCTCTGGTTAACAACGTAGTTGTAAATGAACCCCTTTGGTGTCCTAACGCACCTTAAAAAATCATTAGGTGGCGACTCTAAAAAACACAAACCCCTTTCCCAAAAGGAAAGAGCTGTCCCAACTGAATGTCGTAAACCCGATCTCCGCGAGGAAAGAGGGGGTGCGACATCGGGTACCAAGATACTTCCAGGTACCAGAAGAAACGGACGCAACAAAATCCACAACGGAAGAACTTGAACAAGTAGCATTGTTCGAAAAGTTTTTGGAGAGGAAGTTCAACTTGGGGACAGGACTGAACCCTGAGCTCATGTCAGGATTTATCGAATTTCTTAGATTTAATGTTGATTTTTTTGCGCGGTAGCTTGTGTATATGACAGGTATCCTACCAGAAGTGTCTGTGCATAAATTAAGTCTCGACCCCAACATCCCTGCGTTAAGACAGAACAAACACCATATTGCTGAGGTTAGAAACAAGTTCGTCAAAGAATAGGTAACTTATTTGCTTGATATCGGTTCAATATGAGAGGTAAAGTATCCTGACTGTTTAGCTACTATAGAAATTGTTCCAAAGAAGACGAATAAATTTCGCATGTGCGTAGAGTACAAGGATTTAAATAATGCGTGCCCAAAAGACTCGTTCTCACTGCCAAATATCGATCAAATGATTGATGTGACGGCCGGGCACGAGTTAATGAGTTTCCTTGATGCTTACTCCGGGTACAACCAAATTAAGATGAACCTGGAGGATCAGGAAAAAAATTCATTCATAAAGAACTTTGGCACATATTACTACAATGTGATGCCCTTTGGGCTTAAGAACGATGGATCATTTATTAGAGGGTCATGAACAAAATGCTTGAGAAACAAATAGGGAAAATTATGGAGGTTTACATAGATGACATGCTAGTTAAGTCTTTGAACGCAGGTTATCATCTTAAACACTTGCAAGAAACCTTTGATATCTTAAGGAAGCATAACATGAAGCTTAACCCCGAGAAATGTACGTTCGGGGTCAGCTCCAGTCTCCCGAGAAATGTACGTTCGGAGTTTAACCCCAATAAAATTAAATCCATCGAAGACATATCAGATCAGCTATCAAACGTGAAAGAGGTTTAAAGGTTGACAGGGAGATTGGCCGCTTTGAGTTGCTTTGTTTCCCGGTCTTTGGAGAAATGTCATCATTTCTTTACACTACTCAAAAAGAAGAATAACTTCGAATGGACTTCGGAATGTCAGCAGGCTTTGAGAGATTTGAAAAGGTATTTGTCAAGTCCTTCATTATTGTCAAAACCGGAGGAAGGCGAATATTTATTGATCTACTTAGTGGTCTTGGAGGTAGTGGTAAGTGTCATTTTAGTCTGTGAGGACGAAGGTAAACAATTTCATATTTATTACATTAGTAAAATTTTAACGGGAGCAAAAGCTCGCTACCCACATCTGGAAAAATTAGCCTTAGCTCTGTAGTCGCCGCTCGAAAGCTTAGTCCTTATTTCCAATATCATCTGATAGCCGTGGTGATCACTTTTCCCCTGCGAAATATTCTTCATAAACCTGAACATTCAGGTAGGATGGCCAAGTGGGCCGTCAAAATGAGTGAATTTGACATAGAATATAAACCTAAGACTCCGATCAAGGCCGAATTTGTGACCGATTTCAGTTTGGCATTGTTGCCTTTGACTACTAAAAAAGAAGTGATGGTGTCAGAGTCGACATCAGAAGTTTGGACCTTGTTCATGGACGGAGCTTCCAATGAGAAGGTGTCCGGGCTAGGCATAGTGTTAACCACGCCCTCGGAAAACCCTAAGGCATGCCGTAAGAACTGTTCCTTTGACTAACAATGAATCAAACTATGAAGCTTTGATTGCAAGGCTTGAATTGGCACGGGGATTAGACTCCGAGGTCATAGAAATCAAATGTGAATCCTAATTGGTAGTAAATAAGATCTATGGTATCTTCGAAACCAAAGAGGAACGCATGCAAATACGTAATGAAAGTCTAGGCTCTGCTCGCTCGGTTTCGGGAATAGTCAATTACGCACATCCCGAGGGAAGAGAATGCAGAAGCAGATGCACTAGCGAGTCGTGATCGTCCGCAGAAATGAAGGGATGAAACTCTGTAACGGTCGTACAACTTATGCATTTGGTATTGGACAAGGATAGCTATTACGAAGTAAACGCGACAAATTTGGTTTGGGACTGGAGAATGAGATCGTTGACTACTTTGAGCACAGAATTGCCTAAAGATCCTAAGGCATATCGGGCGCTGCGCACTAAAGCAACTCGATACAGGTTCAAGGGAGGTCAATTGTACAGAAAATCTTTCCAAGGCCCGTTGGCCCGATGTTTGGGAGCTTCCGAAGCTAACTATGTTATTGGAGAAGTCCACGACGGAATCTGCGAAAATCACTCAAGCGCGGGTTCCTTAGTGTTAAAATTAATTAGGGAAGGATACTACTGGCCCCGGATGGAACAAGACTCCAAGGCTTATGTTCAAAAATATGATAAATGTCATTGTTTTTGGTACATCAACCGGTAGAATCACTGCACTCAGTTTTGTCACCATAGCCGTTCATGAAGTGGGGAATGGATATCGTCGGACCGCTGCCCTCGAACCCCGGTAAGGAAAGATTTCTTTTGATTTTAACTAACTATTTTTCTAAGTAGGTTGAAGCAAGTCCCTATCAGAAGATCGAACGCGAAGTGGTAGATTTCTTGTGGGAAAATATAATTTGCAGATTTGGGATACCAAAAGAGATAGCCTGCGATAATAGGCCATAATTGATAGGCGCGAAGGTCAAAAGTTCCTTGAAGACTTAAAAATCAAAATAATCACATCATCACCATATCACCTGAGCGCAAACGCTCAAGCAGAATCAACAACAAGGTGAAAATCCAAAATCTCAAGAAGAGATTGGGAGCAGCCAAAGTCAAATGGCCCGAAGAGATTCCAGGAGTACTAAGGGCGTACCGGACAACGGCCAAATCACGCACGAGGGAGACTCATTTCTCTCTTGTGTACGGAGCAGACACCCTGATCCCAGTTGAATTGGGAGAACCTACCCTGAGATATTTCTGGGCGGACAAAGAAACAAACAATGAAGTAATGTTAGTCAAATTGGAGTTGCTCGATGAACGCAGGGACCTGGCGCATATAAGGATGGCAACCCAAAAACAGAGAACGGAAAGATATTACAATCGAAAACCCAACCTCCGTTATTTCAAAGTAGGGACTTGATTTTAAGGAAAGTAACTCAGAACACCCCGGAGCTCAATACGGGGAAACTAGGTCCAATGTGGGAAGGCCCCTACCGGGTTTTAGCTGTCACCGGGAAGCGGTCGTACGAGTTGGAAAATCAATACGGAGAAAATTCGCCGAGCAACTGGAATGTGGCACACCTCACGAGATACTATTGTTGATGAACCTCGCCTTCGTCCAGTTTTTGTCTCAATTGGATTTTTCTTGCAAGGTTTTTAACGAGGCTGCAACGAAAAGAATACTACGAAGGAAGCTTCGTCATCAGAAAGAAGACCTTTAAATGACAAGGTACGCAAGCAAATAGTCATTACAGAGGGGTTAGATAGTCTTTTGCTCGGTAGCAAAGTTTCTACCGGGATTTAAAGTTTGTTGTCGAATAAAGATTACCCGACCATTCACAAGTGCAAGCCACTGAGGGATTATTAGATAATATTTGGCTCGATAACATTAATTACTAAGGGGATGTGAAGTTTTCTATCAAACTGAAGATTATCTAACCATTCACTGGTGGAATCCTTAAAAAAAGGTGCGAAACTTCTAGTTTTCAAATTCACATTCTTCGTATTCGAACACTGGGGGGGGGGGAATAATATAAGGATATGGCGACAATGACTACCACATCGACCGGAATACGAAACACGCAAACAAAGTTGTATCATGGGGACCGGAGACTGCACGGCCAGCCCCGTAGAAACAAATTGTACAATTCAGCCACAAGTAATCTCAATTTCTTTTTAGCACAACAAATGCTTTTGTACTTTTTGAAAATTAAAGGAATAAAGTAAAGTTGTTTTATTTTTATCTTGTTTTTTGTCCAATCGATGAATTAATTTTATCATTTGAAAGTTAAACAAGTACTTCGAATGCTAGTACCGTAATGAACAAGAGATGGACTCTTCAAGAATACCGTAAACATGATAGGGGACGAAACTTTCACGTTAAAGAGTTGATTTCGGAAGAACTTGTGCCCGAAATCCAAATACTACCGGGAAAAAATACACTCAAAGCCTCACATATCTCGGCGCAGAAAACTTGTGAGAATACTTAAACAAAAAGAATTCAAAAAGGAAAACTTGTGCAATACTTTAACAGAAAGTATGCAAAGAGACAAACTTGCATGATACTTGAACGAAAAGATGCTTCTATTCACAATAAACGTCCCAAACATCACAAGTACAAAGATATGAGAAAGAAAAGAAAGCAAAAACTAAGTTGTTGCTAGGGGTGTACAAAGAAAATTGATAAATCGTATCAAACCAATAATCCGATTCAAATCGGAAAAAAAAAAACCAAAGTGGTTTGGTTTGATTTGGTTTGGTATTGGAAAATAAAACCCGACCATAATTGATTTGGTTCTGTTTTAACTAAAAAAAGTCAAATCAAAATCAAACTAACCCGATAGTACATTTATATAATTTAAAAAAAATATTTTATACATATAAATATTTATTGTAATGTAATTTATAAATATTTCTTAAACTTTTGCGTAATTTTATCCTTTAACGTATTATTTTGAAGTTTAGACTAAGCATTCTTGAATGGTAAATAAATTTTATAGCCCATTGTTGATACCCAATTTTTTCCTCAAATTAATTTAAAATTGCATTGGTATTTTTTCCATATTTTTCCATATTTTTATCAATTTATTTCTAGTTTATTCAGTACTTTTATATCCAATAATTACTCATAAATTGCATTACAAATAATTTCAAAATATTTCTTATCTCAATATATCATTTTTAATCCTATTAGGATTTAATTATTTCACAACTTAGCCAATTTGGCATTATTTGGCTATAATTAAAACAACTTTGCAATTAGAGCCTAATTATACATTTTTATGCTATTTCAATTCAATAATTAGTCATTTTATATTTTAAATAATTTCATTTTTTATGTAATCATTTGCTATTTTTATTAATTATTCACCTATTTAATTGGGTATTGAACGAGTTACCATTTTTTATTTAAAGTATAGCCTAAATTCAATCTGGTCCTAACCCATTTAATTTAGCCCAATACCCAGGCCCAATCTCTAAGCCTACCCGGCCCAATCTTGTGTGTAATCTGGATCGTTGATCAAATTAGATCAACGACCCAGATTCACTCTTACCTTAATTAGTCCTAGACGACTACCCCCTTCCCCCCATTCACTCCCCGTTCAAACATCTCTCTACCTCTCACTCTCTCTCTCTATCTCTGGTTCTCTCTAGAACCTTCTGGTCTCTCTCCTCTCCGATGGACTCTGTCCATCCTCTCCGGCCATCTCCCTCGCTGGAAGCTATGTCCTCTCACCCTCTCCCGTCCTCCGCTTCACCCCACGCTGGTTTAATGCTACCCTGAGGTCCTCAGGTGAACCTGGAGCATTTCAACTCCTACCCATGGTCCTTCATGCCATTTTCCGGCAACCTCCGGCCGTTCGAGTAAGATGTATGACTTCTCCAGCTAAAGCTGGCAACATTTTAAGGTTTTCTTATCTTCTCTGGGTTCTCTGAAACCCTAACTCTCAAGATTTTTTTATTTTTCCTTAGATTTGTCTTAGATATACGCATATTATGAAGCTTTTACATGTTTCCTTCAAAAAACCTTCATATTTCTAAACGTCTCTTCATCTCAAAATTAGGGTTTCATAACCCCTATTTCGAAATGATTTTTTCTTCCGCTATTAGTATCATTCTTTGATTCTTTCTGTGTTTCAATGATTTATCCGAAGTTCTCTTTTCATTTGACTTAATATGTTGAAAACTCTATGTTTCTGAGTCTCTCTCTGACTAATGTGTTCATTTAATTGCATGAACTCTTATTTCTCATAAATATTTTAAGTGTTCTGTGATTTTACCCTATTTTTTGCTTACTAGGGTTCCTGGTTTTGTTTTTTTTCTGTTTATCGTGTTCGCTCTCTTTAATCCCTTTGGTGTTACTGCTTTGTCTCTAAACCTATGTGTGATTTTGCTACTACAGTCATTAGGTTTTTTTTTGACTCTTTAATTCTCCCTGTTCCTTTAATTTGTGCTAGCATCGAATCCCTAATTCTATGTGGTTCTTACCTTGCTATGATTTTGCTTGCCTATTATTTGCTTAATTGATGTTATTCCTTATTTATTTGAATCCCTAATTCCTTGAGATTTGAAAAAAAACCTTACTGATTTCTTATGGACTACTCTTACTGACTTCCGACTTTTAACTTATTTCATACCTTGCTACATGGTTGATTTACTGTTAATTGATCCTTATTTCCTTAATTAAATCTAATGAACCTATTCTCAATTGCATACTTCTATTGGGTTGAAATTGTTTCCTTATATGGTATGCACATGAGAACTTTCCTTATTTTGTTATTTGCCTATTAGCCGTTTAATTTTAACCCCTTCAATCAAGGGGTACTCATGCTGATTTCACGATGTTTGAATATTCCCTTTAGTCTTTCCTTATTTGTACTCACCGTTTGAATAACTCCCTTAATTATGGGATACTTGTGCTGATTTCGCTCTGATTGATACTAATTTCCGTAATTGTTAATTGATTCTGATTTTTTACCTTATTTCAAGCCAACTTTCATAAACTATATATATGTATGCTCTTCTCTCATTTGAAACACGAACTAATCTGTTCAACTCTCTCTCACACAACTAAAAACTCTCTGCTCTCTCTATTTTCTGTGCTAGTTACTACTATTCTAAGTTAGCCGGCTGCAAGCCAAGGCTAACTATTGTGCATCTCCTACTTCCTGTTTGTGTTACTTCTTTCTTCACTTCACTGGATCCTGAAATCCATTCACATGATAAGTTATACTCTATTTGTCATAACCATCATGTCTTTATGTACTTGATACATATTCTATGTGAATCTTCATACCTATGTTTGGTACATTAGTTTGATTAGGGTAAATCCTACTGTCTTGAACTATTTGGTCCTGTTAAGTTAGTATAATCTTATACCCTACTGTATCCCCCAATACCCTGAATCCTTAGGAACTTCTGATTGTGTACTGCCTGCTACATTCTAGCCTCACATGCTCTGTATTTGTCCCTCAAATCCCATTACCCCTGCTTGTGATTGTTGGACTATTCCTGGTCCTTTGTGTGATGTTGAACTTGTTGGTGTTACTGGCCTTTTAGTGGTTAAACTTCTTTGTTATAAAACTATTTCAATCAAGTTTCCCTCTTCAAAACTATTTTCTTACTTACCCTTTTCAAAACTGTTTTCTTACTTAACCTTTTCAAAACAATGTCGAGCACTCTCACTCTATTCTTAGATCATTAAGTTTTGCCCCCTTCTGTGTGAGCATTGCCTTGGGACCCTTGAGCTCCCTCTGAACTTTGACACACAAAGGCTGGCCATTCCACACTGCACTTACTCTCTAACTTGGCTATGAAATTTGGGTGTGAGCACTGCCCGGGATCCATTGAGGTCCTTAGGGAACTCTGACACATCCGGATTGTTAAAAGGCTGTGAAACATTACTTGTCATTGAGGACATGGATATATGGGCCTATACTGTAGGCTCCCTATAGTTAACTTCTTATTTTCTTTACTTTTAGTTATGTAATTCCTATTCTAGGGTCTGTAATAAATAATTGTAAACAACTCTGGGGTTGGATAGTGAAAAGGGGTGGGTAATATGCATGTTGTAGTGTAATCAAGGGTAGAAATCATGCTTTCTAGGTTTACTCTCTCTATGCGCAATAGCAGCCATGTTAAGTTACAATATGCCAAGCATGCCATGCATAAGATATCATGCTATTTAGGATTTATATGTACTGTTTTCAACATTTCATCATCACTTTGAAATCCTTTCTATAGGGTAAATAATACCAACAAAATAAATTGCTATTATGCGGGTCTGCCTTGTAAACATGTTCTGAAACTACATTTAGAAATCCTGTCTTAGGATAAATGTGTTGCACTCATCATGCTGCAAATATGCTCCGCACTTAGAAAACCTGTTTTGTTTAGATAAACAACATTAAAAATTGTCACATGTGTTATTCCTGTAACTATGCATAATGCTGTGATTCTATGTGCACTTAGAGATCCTGTTTTAGCAACTGCATATGCATCATTCTGTATTAGACATCATGTTATAGGATCGTACTCATTTAACTACACTTAGTCTAAATAAAGATGTATAAAACAATCCTCCTGTTCTAACAAACTGGTAATTAGTCTCTGAATATTTGCAACACTGAGAACTGCATGCTATTAGGTATAACGACCTGAAATTTCCATCATAACTGTTATACGCCTAGGCAAGTCTTAGGTAATTATCCATAAAGAAATAAAACCAAAACTGTCCTTTGTGATTAGTGTTCAACTGTCAGCATGTTTAAAACCAGTAGGCAAGCCTGATTAAGACTTCCTCTCTGAGTTATGCAATAAATTTGTCTTTGTGTTATCACTTAGATACCATGCTTAGGATCTAAACCTGAATCTGGACCTTAACTGTGTATTAGTCATGCTGTTTATGTTTACTATGTGTGGAGGTATACTTGAGCCTTTTATTTGCTTTCCATGCTCCCCTTAATTGAAGTCCTATATGTTTTATTATGTGTCGCCTTAGTAATTTTTACCTTTAAAATCTGAGGGACTCTCTAGCACCTCCCTTATAGGATAGAAGTTCTAAATTCCTCCGGGACTGATAGGAAGGGACGGGTAACAACATGCAATAGAGGTCGAGATCAACACTCGATTTAGTTATTTTCACGGGGTGGGAAAGGGTAGAATATGGATATGATGATCGGTGCGCTAATACCACGTGTAGCCCCTGTTCGGGGAGTGTCATATCGGGTATTGCATTGATGTGATCCATATTATTATAAACCTAGGATACCCTTTATATGCTTAGATCGTAATCCTTTCAAAATCTAACCTTCTTCACTATTTTCAAACATCTGCATACTTAAGACTTAAATCTCCTCTTATTTGAGCCTTTATTTGTTTGTTTGCTAAGCCGTACAAATTCACAAAAGCTGTTTGGCCGGGAACCACACTTGTGGATCCTGAGGGGTGCCTAACATCTACCCCTTAGGATAATTTCAAGACCTTACCTTATCTCTAGTTAACAACGTAGTTTTAATGAACCCCTTTGGTGTCCTAACGCACCTTTAAAATCGTTAGGTGGCGACTCTCAAAAACACAAACCCCTTTCCCAAAAGAAAAGTGTTGTCTCAACCGAATGTCATAAACCCGATCTCCGCAATGAAAGAGGGGGCGCGACACCCATAATGTAGTAACTCAAACAAAGTTTACATTGATTTATGATGAAAATGCATAACTTAGTTTATATTTTTCTTTAGTGCTTAGTTATGTAATTAATTAGTACTTATTAGCTATACTTATTTTAGCATGACCTATATAGTATTTTTAGATTATGTTAACTTCATTATGGCATATTTATTAGCAATATTTATTTTATGTAATTTTATTATTTTATCTTTGTTATTGAATATTTTAGTATAATGCTATGACTTATCTCATATTATTATGTTATTTTCTTGGAAAACACATTATATAGTTGTATTTTACTAGGACTTAAGAAATATTTGGAGCACAAGTTACATAATTTATGCTATGAAGACTTTACCAAAAACACCCAAAACCCCAAAAAAATCCGAGAAAAATCGAGATTGAAAAGCTCGACTTTGTTGATTTGGTTTGATTTATAAATTAAAAAACCCGACACCATTGGTTTGGTTGATAATTTAAAAATCCTAAATAACCCGACCTATGTACATCCCTAGCTGCTGCATCTCCGGAACCCGGAGGAAGAGAAGCATCTGCACCCCAGGAGATGTAGGTAGATCTGCTGTCGGATTAATATCTTGGCCTTCACCAATTTGGACTTCAGCATCATCACCTTTCGGTTCTTCTTCACTTACCGAGAACCAGGGATCGAAACCAGAAGAGTCGGTAGCATCAGGCTGGACTGGAAGATCCCTTCGGCCAGTTGACTCTAGCTCATGGGCCTTAGCAATTTCGGCATCAAAGTCAATGACACTCGCTTTGTCCTCTTCCAAGGTTTTATCCTCATGATGTACATGGAATATGTTTTTTTAACAATAAGGGAAGCCGCTCGACTCTGAAGTTATTCTTTAAGTTGGTCAAACTCGGTAGAAAGGTTGTCCTGCTCGAATCTGGTGGCCCGAAGGCTGACATCAAGGTCACGGACAGTGGAGCTAAAAACCTTATTGTGCTCTATGACCCTCTTATGCCTCTCCTCCAACCGGGAATACTTATCATCGGAAACAATAACTTCTTCAGCTTTGGAGTTAAGGCTGCCTTAAATAACTCAATCTTTCAGCAGAGGCAGCCTCGCGATCGGATGCAGCAAGAACGACATTTTGGACTTCAACCCATTTGGTCCTAGCTTTTTCAAATTGTAACCATAACGGGGCGATCTCCTAGATAAGGGTCACTACCTCTTGCTCACTTTGTTGCAACCGAGCCCCCAATTCAGCAGCCTCAGCAGCTCGTGCTCCCAATTCCAAAAGGTTGGCAGCAACATGATCCCGCTCGGCTAGCAATTGATCCCGCTCAGAGGTAAGTTCCTCCTTATCAAGAATCAACCTTTGAAGGCCCTCGGAAGCAATAAAGTTAGCCTGCAAAACAGAAATTCAAACTCAATACCTTGCCATAACAACGATAGAATAAACAACAAAGGAAACAACGAATATACCGCCATTGCGTTGTGCATAGAATTATTCAACAAACACTCTCATAAGAGAGTTTATATTTTATTCCTATCTTTTTTTGAGAGCCAGAGGCTTCAGATAATTTGAAAGTTCCACCGGCAGGGACAACATATGGCATCCGGTAGAAATCAAGCGGGTGACGCTTCTCCTTCTTTGGGGATCTTCGGAGGGAGAAATATAATTTTACCCCAAATTTCCATGAACTGGGGGACTAGGGAAGAGGGATATACTCATCTTGGGAAGCTACAGCCGGCGGAGATGATGTAGCAATTGTTGATGGAGAAGGCAGTATTGGCAAAGAAGGAGTTGAAGCTGATGGCATTATAGGTTGAGAAGCAGTTGCGGCAAAAGCAGTGTTGGTTTTTGGTTGCTCATCAACCGAAGAAGGAAAGGACCCGGTACTCAGCCTCACGGTACTGGGCATGGAAACTGGGACTCGGAAGCGAGAGTTGGTATTTTCCACCATATCATACTCCCAAGAGTGCCAAGGTATCATACTCGGTTGGTGTAACTAGCTCAACAAATTGAGCGTTTTGTTGAGCTGATGAAGGTCGTTGTATTCTATATAGAGAAGATCTTTCATCACTAGCTTCTCCATCATCGTCGGTCACCACGGTATCTGTGACCGGCTCGTGCGCAACGCTCATCATCACAACATCGGGGGATGGTTCAGACGCTGTTTTCTTTGCTTTTCTATTTTTTTCCCTGCCGTGGAGGAGCATCGTCTTTTTTGTTGCTTGTTCTCTAGCCGAGGATTTCGAGAAGAAGCACTTGCCCCGAACGCAGTACCGACTACACCCGTTCGGGCAAAGCCTCCTGTAACAGCCTCATCACGTTTGAAGAATCATCCAAAACGTCCTCCCCGGGGACGACAATTGAGCCTTGGGGTAGACCTGAATTCAACAGGAGAAAAAGATTAATCAGTTTTCTTTCATGAAAGGTAAAAACAAGATGAGTTCAACTTACTATAATTTTTGGCCTTCCACCCATATTTAAGGGCCAGTTCTTTCCACGTGCGAGTCTCGGGCATAGTGACATCCAAAATCTTTTGGACCCACTGGTCTAATCCTTCGACCTTCGGTGGAGTCCACCGAGTTGCTAAAATAAGTGAAAGAAGAGGGATCATCAACAATATGGGGTGATCTTTAACTAGAAGAAAAGACAAACGATGAACTTACATGTCTGGTTCAACAATTCCAGAAAGGATGGAGTTGTGGTCGGAATGATGTCCCTGGCGGCAACTATAGCGAACCATTCCATCCACCCACAATCGTTGTCATCATCCATGCTTAAGTTGTGCATGGATCAAATCAGATCGGATTTAGCACATTTCGGATTGAAAATTTGGATTTCGCATTCAACCAAATGCATCCGAATCTGATCCGAATTAATATCAGATCAGAAGGATTTTCAAGTTTGGATCGGATAAATATTTTGGATTGTCGGATCAGATTGTACGTATTATTCCCTAACACAGCCAACTCTATCTATCCTCTTTGACCACACATCATTTCATCCATTCTGCATCAACAAAGGAACAAAAAATTTTAACACACATCTTAGCAACATAAAAGGCAATTAGCGATCTCATAGTGCATAAAATGCAAGCATGACTTAGTTAAATATTCATTCAGTAACATTTTTAGATTGTTTCATACCAAAAGATCTATGCTGGAAGGTTAGGCAAGCTGAATTCATAGGATTATTCGAGTCAAAAAAGGAAGAGGCATCGTCCGAATAGTCTGAACACAGAGAAGATAGGCGGAACATAGCAGCAGTCTCTCTGAAGAGAGCTTAGAAATAGAGAGGCTCGATGAAATAAGGCCTCAATCCAGTTAGGGGTGGAACTGCATTTTATCGCTGCCAAGCTTCCGGATCAAATATGAAAGGGAAATCGTTAAATTATTCAATTAGATAATAATTAAATAATTTAAGAATAATTGAATTCTTTTTTCAAGTTGATTTCAAATTATTCGAACGTTTTATTACTTATTTATTTTTGTTTGGCAAACCCTAAAATTAAAGTTTAGTAATTATACGTGTCCTAATAATTTTGGATTTTGGATTTTGGATCGAGTCGGGTTAAAATTATACCAATTCAAATTCCGGATATCCAACATTTTAAAAAACCTAATCCATATCCGATCCAAATATTCGAAATCTGAAATTTGAAAATTCAAATTGAGCGGATCGGTTCAGATTCTCGGATATTCGATCCAAATGCACAACCCTATCCATGCTGGTTAGTAGAGCATGGTAGCCACGTTTGCGGAAATTTATCGTTCACCAGCCGATAATCTTGGGGGAATAAAGATTCATTAATCGCGCCAAGATCAACTCCTCGCATATCTCTTGGCATAGACACCGAAGACAAGCAGCTGTCTTCCAAACAAAAAGGCTTACTTGTGCCAGGCGTACTTGGTAACGGATGCAGAACTCTACAATAACGGAGTCAAGCTCCCACTCAAAGAGAACGGCCCCAAAGTGAAGGGATGCATATAAAAATATGTGAAACCCTTCTTGGGTAAGGTTATCGCTCGCTAGGTCAGGAGAGATGATGTTTAAATCATGATAGTGGCAGTCTTCTTTCACAATAGGACTGCTGGAAAGATGGACGGAAGAATGATACACCAATAGCCCACGTGCAAGGGTTAGCGGAAGGATATTTCTCTTCGAAGTCCTTAGTTATGACAAGACTTCTTGGAATAATGGTGCTCACCGTAGGAGGAGCAACATCATCAGCTTTACCTTTGTTCTTTGAGGAACCAGGGTTTCTGGAAGAAGAAGCCATTGTAATCAGAATGGAGAAAAGGATTTTCTCTAAAGAAGAAGGTTAGAGAAAGTTGAAGACAAATATGAGTTGAGTTTGAGAGAGTCTGTAAAATTATGAAGTGCAAATGAAGAAGTTTGATGTGTATAAGTAAAAGAATAGGCGGCTAAAATCGTGGCCATAATTACCTTGATAACCGACCAAAATGGTGCTGAATCGAGGGATGACGCGTGTTCCGGGCATTAAATGCGGAGAGACGTGCGTCTAATCAACCGTCAAAAACTTTTCTGAGGGGGTCAGAGAAGTTTCCGCGAAAAAGGGTATCTTTACCAACAATTCGGGGACATAAGGTTATGCCTCGTAAAGTAGGAGGACTATCTGTATGGGATAAAATATTTTCATATTTAATGATCGCATGAGAAAGCGACACGTGGAGCCAAAGACAGAAGATAGTCGGGTCCGAAGACCTTGTTCCTTAGGTACAACTATAATAGTGAGATCCCAAACATTATAGGGGACACGGATTTTCTGACAAGCATATAAGATATCATGTTCAAAGATCAATACAATTTTACTTTCTTGCTTATTTAGATTGTTATTACTGCCTCCGGAAGCTCTGCTCTCGGAATCATGATTTCTGCTATTTTCTCTCAACTTCAAGGCTAAGCCTTACATTTTTGTCTAATTTATTTATCATTCTAGGATCAAATCGATTCACTTATCTATAAACCACGTATAAATTTTAATTATATTGTTTTACGGGTAAACAAGTCTAGTGAAAAAAACTTTTAACTTTCATAGTGCTCGTTTTACTCTTTTGGGGGGCTTCTGAACGAGATAGTTAACTAGGAAAGGTAAAATAATAAAAATTTGAAAGTTACTATCAGTTGAAAAGGGAAAAAAAAGAAGATGAACGCTAAATTTAATATTGCCAGTTGGTATAAGCATGGTAAACAGTTATGTAATTTAAACGTCAACGTTGAAATATGAGATATTACTGTATTCTCTCTGTTAGCTATCCCTACAATATAATATGTTAATTTACGTTGTATAAACATATATAGATCCTGAAATAGTAGCTAATGCTTTATTGTCCTCATGAATCGTAAATGATGGCCCTTCCTAGAAAAGGAAAATAAAGCTATTATCTGGTCCGGATCAATCCTTTTTTATTTTTTTTACTTTATCTTTTGTATCTTTAACAAAAACATCCGATTTCTTTCATTTTGCTATTCGAAATTTAAAAAATAGTTCGCCATAACATGCAAAATAAAAATAAAAATGGCCCGAGCAGGGATTACATACTATAACGTGGATAGTAGGGGTGTGTATACTACAGTCAAATCTTTCTATAACAGTCTTGTTTGTTCTGGATATTTTTTGATGCTATAACGAAGTGCTGTTATTGATAACATATATTATAACATAACATAAAAATTGGTTCCGAAAAAATTTAACTTTATAAAAAAGTGTTATTATATAAGAATATTGTTATAAAAAAATTTGACTGAATTTAGTAAATACGGGAAATAAGGCATTATACTTAGAAGATGGAGAATGAGACGTTCTGTATCTTAATACGAAGAGGCAAGTAAGTAAGAAAGCTTGAGAGTGGTAATTCTCAAATTCTAACTTCTGTAAATGATATATGTTAAAAAAAATAAAATTTACGTATGTATAATTATATAAAATATTAAATATTTTGATTTTTTGATTTTTCAATTTCTATTTTTCTAAATCCCATACCAAGAAACTTAAATTTTAATTTCTCAATCCGACCAAACTGAAAAACTAATCCAAGTTAAAATTCGGTTTGGTTCTGTTTGAATTTTCGATTTAATCAAAATAATGCACAGTTCTACAAATAGGGTAAAAATTATATATATCCTTCGTCAAAAGAACTTCAAATACTTAGTGGGATTCCTGGCTCCACCATTAATGTATCTAGACCATCAGTATTCGTGGTTTTATATATTTTGAAAAAAGAAAACAGTAAGCACATTTTAGTTGGCTAGGCGCAACCTTAACTATATTACGATAACGTGCAAATTAAAAGGCAGTTCATGGATTTAAAATTTCAAACGAAAAAAGATGGAACATTATTAGCATAGACCAGAACTTGAGGTAAAAAACTAAAAAGGAAATATATATATATATATATATATATATATATATATTTCCCGAAAGGTTCACGCAATTAAAATTAATTCGAGTGAGGATATGGTAGTTAGATACTTACGATTTTACGCGTTCGAATTGTGTGTGTTAAGTGGTTAAATAAATCTTACGCATGTTTTACACGAATAACACATTATTTTAATTATTTATGACGATAAAATACTACAAGAAAGAGAAGAAAACTTCCAGGAAATTTCAGATCAGTAGTTTGGCTGGCACCTATCCTTTTGACTTGCGCGTATCCATTCAATTATAAGTCTCTCTATAATAGTCTCGTTTATTTCGAATATTTTTAAATGTTATAGCGAAGTGTTGTTATAGAAAATATATATTATAATATAATATAAAAATTAGTTTTGAGAAAGTTTGATTTTTATAGAGAAATATTGTTATATAGGGATACAGTTATAGAAAGATTTGACTGTATAGCACATCCAACCCCATTGTATATATTGTTATGTATGAGTCTCCCTGACATTTTTCATTTATGTTTCAAAGGACGAAAAACTTCAGAATTTTTGTTAACTGGTCAACAACAGTTGTCTCTAAATTCCTTTTCTCTCTTAATCTTCACGCCGTTAACACAACGTAATATATTAATGTCCATTGTGTCTGATACTGAAAATAATACTCATTTTACAAAGAAATCTTCCAGCAACATCGACAGCTGTGAGCCTAAGACAATCCCGTAAAATTCTAAGACCTTAAACAGGATTTTTTTTTATTATTATTAAAAGAATTTTCGTTCTATATTATATTAGAAGGTGATACATTTAAATACTAGAAAAAGGTAAATTGTCCCATTCAGAATTGGAAACGGGATAGAGAATCCTTAAGTGCATTGGTTGATATAATGTAAATTAATTTGGTGTTGGTGCATGGATTCTTCACATGGCTATCGTATTTTGCCTAAAAAAAAATTAGAGTCAATCATTCAATAATGATGAAATTCTTGCCTGCTGATAAGAACGAAAAGGTAATCATAACATTTTACGTGGCCATAAGTTTGGTCGTAGAGTATGAGTTAGGGGTAGAGATAAAAGTGTCATCACAAGAATACTAATTGATGTAACAATACAATTTTAATCCAATATATATTATATAATTTCTGTTATTTAAGGTTATGCACTTTTATAATAAAAATTATTAATTTTAACTATAATAATATTTGTTAAATATTTTCTATCTTTTTTAAATGTCTCACTTGATTAATACTTAACTAAATTTAATAATGAAAAAACTAAAAAGAGTACTCAATAATATTTTGAATAAATAAGTTTAAAATAATATAGTTTTGAATAGTCACTATTGTTTGTCCGCGGCTCTTATATTCTTAGGAAAACTCAAATTCAAGAAAGAAACAATTTGCAAATAATGATTTCAACTACAGTTTATGTCAAAGCAGAAGTAATTGGACGTAGAGAGAATTCAAAAAGGGAGCTTTAGGCCCACGTGAAATCGCAACTCGAATTGAACAATTTTGCAATGAAAAGCGAGACAGAGAAAGTGGAATTCCAAAATCTCCCCACTATCTTTTTAATTATTCTTTTTGGACTCATCTATTTTTATTGAATTATGGGCAGTAGTTGATTAATATAATTATTATCTTATATCCACAACCACAATCATCTATTTTTATTGAATATCGGCAGTAGTTGGTTTAACAAAATTATTTTATTCTATTTAGATCAAACCATTCTTTATTTTGTTTTCCTTTAACCTACCACGACCCCATCTTTTTTTTTTTTTTTTTAATAAAAGTAAATACTCTATATTTCAGTTTATAATAAAAATATTCCTTGGGAACACGTTATGAACTCGTAAGAAAAGCGATAAATAATTAAATTATTAAGTAGGACCCACACTCCTGAGTCCTCGTCCTATTACAAATTACGAGAACTTGGTAATCAAAGCCCCCACAATTACCATATGATATTTTTGGTCTAGGATTTCAACAATTGTCAATTCTTTTGTCAAAGCGTAAAGCTAAGGCACCACACCACGCCCTTTGCTCTTCTCACCCCCATTTGTCCCTTCAAATTCTCTCACTTTTACTTCACTCTCTGTGTTTTCCCTTCTCAGGAAAAGTATCGGTGATTTAATTAAAGGGTGTTTGTTTTTAGCAAAATGGGTTCGTGTGCTTCAGTGCATAAAGATCCAAAATCAGCTATGAAGCTCCGTCTTGTTTTTGCCTCTAAAAATGACAAGCTTGTGACTCCATCGCCATTCAAAGATAAACCCATTGGTAATGGTGATATCAAACTCCCTGATCCTCAACTCAAACCTCAACGTTCGCCAGCTGTGTCAGTAACCAGGTTTAGCGACTATGGTACGATCTTCTTGCTTTACCCTTTCGTTTTTTTGTCTCAACTGTTTTTGGGCTTTTTCTTTTGTTGTGTATGCGCGGTCTGCTTTTTGTGGGTTTTCTGTAAAAAAAAAGTGGGGGGTGGCTATTGCTTCTTTTCCTGTTAAGCTCAACAATTTTAAGTTTTCAGTAAGTCTGGTGTTTACGCTAGTTTCTTAAGTTTGTTATATAATTGTTAGGCTGGTTTTTCTATGTTTGAGAAAATTATAGAGGTGTTCTATTTAATCTGACCTTGAAGCGAGGCTCAAAGCGCTTTGCCTACGCTCATCAAGGCTCTTAAGGCGTACTTTTCCTTGCCAATGCTTGTAATCCTAACAAGGCGATAGAAGCGACACTAAATAATTGATATTTTATTTTATCTTAATTTTTTTCATTTATATGCTTATAATTATTGGTCTTGGACTGTATATACATAATTTTACTTTTTCTCGAGTTGTGCGTTTTTTTATCAATATCCATGCTATTGTAGCCCCAACAGACCTTAGAGCTTTTTTCGTGCTTTTCGCCTTTGATAACACTGATATGATTGACATGATATTCATGATTATGTTTCAAATTAGTCGCTAATGAAACCAGAGTTTAACTGTTTTTATAAAGCAGTTAAGTTTGTGGCTTGAAAATTGCAATTTAAATAAGTTATGTATGTTCCCCCTTTTTTCTTTTTGGTATTAGCTGTCCATTCTGTTTTGCAATTAGGAAAGATTGACTAACGAGTTGTTGTTAAAATCTTGTGCAATGCCAAAATTCTATTATTGATGGGGGCATGGGGCCATCTGCAGCACATGTAGTCATGGCACTACTAGTATTTTTTATTTTGCTGGAGACAATCTCTCATAGAACAACTTAAAACCTCACCTAACTAATTTAAGGAAAACAAAAACATATTGTAACTTAATATGAATAATTCAATTGCAGAGTCATTTCCAGTATTCTATATACTTGATGAAGATGTGCTTGTCGTCAATTAAAAAAAACCCCAGGTACAGGAACAATGAGTTGCACGTCTGATTTAATCATTGTGCTAACCTCACTGTTGAGATTGGCATGTCTAATTGTGTTTTTTTTCAGAAATTTTTCTTGTTTGGTAGCTGAAGGATAGTCCTCTAAAAATTAGTTGCATATTGCCAGTGGCCTTACTTGTAGTTCCCTTCTAGTCATGTGAGTTTATTATCAAAGTTGAGGTCCTACATTGACTACTTTCAAGCATTCCTGCATTACCTTGTGTTTTTGAATACTCGTCTGATACGAGAACTCTCTGCTGTAAATTAAGTTTTATTTTTGTGTAAATTTGTACAATTTCTCACTGGGAAGATATAATGCCTGCTAGTTTGCTAATACTCCCTAATCCTGGTTTCTTATTTGTGTGAAATGGATGACTTATTTTGAATGTGATGTTTTGGGATTGTGGTGGAATAATGAATGATGAAAGGACATCGTCTATGCTTTCTTTCACTTTTCTTGTTTTGTTTCTCTAGTATCCTCGAATTGACTACCTGAAACAGAGCGCTCCTTGTGAAGACTTCAAAATATCTATATGCCAGGGGTGGTTATGGATACATAATGATCATGTTATTGTGCGTTTTTATTATAATCTGTAGCCTCTGATACAATTTATCTCGTCTGATATCCTGAGGCTTTCCTTGGTTTTAGGTAGCAAGGACGAGGCTTTCTTTGATTCCCAAGCTTGGTTGGAGTCAGATTGCGACGAAGACTTTGTTAGTGTGAAGGGAGGTAAGACGAATCTTCAATACCTGATGATTTTCCATAATCTGCTTCCATTTTTTCTCGTGTTTTTAAATTCCTAAACTAGAAAATGCCCCATTATGCATTGCGTTGAAGTTAAATAGCTAGTAATGACTGAAAGTCATTTGAAGAAATCCCCCTCTACAAAATCTGGTACTGTGAAGCTACATGAGTTTTTAGTTTAAGGAAAGTCCAACACCAAGTAAATAGTTATTGTTAAGATAGCAACATGCTTTCCAGTAAGAATTGGAATCTCAGCACCAAAGATGTTGTTCTTGTTGCGTCAGTCACTTTCTATTTGGGCTTGTCATCATTTTATAATCTTGTCGTTTCTCTCTTCACTTAAATGCAGATTTTACACCATCGCTTGGAAACACTCCTTCACGTGGAAATACGCCTGTGCATCGAGGTGTTTTGGCTGGTAATAGAACCCCTTTTGTTGAAAAATCTCCTGCTTCTTTACCGCAATCTTCTCCAAGACGTAAGAGGAAGAATCTACTTGAGCTTTTCAAAGAAAGCTCAAGAAACCGGAATCCCAATGAACAAGATGCTGAAGGCAACCAAAATGGACTTGCTGCTGATCTACAGCTACCACCCAAATCCACATCTAGCACACCATATGCGCCGGTGTCTAGTGGCAAGAGAACCCCTAATGGGGAGCTTAAAACTGAGGCCAACTCACCGAGATCAGCACAATGTTGTCTTCCTAGGTTGCGAAGTGGCAGCTTTAGGGAAAGGAGGAAGAATATGAGTCCTCCTGCGCATAGCGTCAGCTAATAACTACAACCTGGCTCTCATAAGTTCTCTATGTATGTATGTGCAAGTGCATCTGGAGTTCTGTACATTTTGGCTTTCGAGATGTGCAATTTGACCATCAGGGTCAACCAAACTTGAAGTCCATGAGATCAGGCGTGCATTGACACAAAACATATATTGCTACTATATGTAAGTACTGTATATAGAGAACAGCTTTGTTAATTAATTAACCCGGGCGTAGTCCTTATACATTTCTCGTTTGCTGTTACTGGAGAAGGCAATTCTTGCTGCCATGGGACTGGAGGTGGGACGTAACCTGTTGAAATGTACCATTCCGTTTGAAACTACTTATTTAAACTATGCCATGTTTCTCCTTTTTTTGTGTGTGTGTGTGGGGGGGGGGGGTTATGATTCATGAAAACATGCCCGAAAGAATTTGGAAAAATGACACTGTATAGCCACTGTAAAAATAATGTATAAAATTTATATACATTATGTATGTTATATACAAAAATTATATAAGTTTTATACACTTTTTCGGTTACCAAATATAAATAGTTTTTGGGCCGGGCTAAAAGTGATAATACTTACCTCATTGACTTAATTTCTGACCATCAAAACTTCTTTGTTTGGTAGGGTCCGAGCCTGACCTGGATCCATTAGGTAGTTTAGTGAACACAAACAGCCTCACATGGCCTTGATTATGTTCTTATTTATTTAATCTAACATATATAAACATACTGTGGGATTTGCTTCTGGTCCATGGATCTATTAAGTTAAATAAAATTGAGAAAATCAGAAATCGGACAATATTTACTCGGTTTAACATGGTCCTTATAATTTAATATCCCCGTTTAATTCGGGCACTTCGTTTTGTTGAGTAAAACAGGGTATTTGATCAGAGTGAAAACATCCAAAAGTTTCATATGATTTTTTCCCATCATTTTCCTAGTATTTTCATTACTATTATTGTAATTGTGTCTTATGTGTACTGGGTTTTAATCATGGGAACTTCTCGTAATGTGAATTGTGTCCTAAAAGTCGCATAACCATATGAGTCCATATCTAACGGATTCCATGTATTATGGCTCCTGGTACAATTGCATCATAATCCGAACTCCATTTCCTTTTTCTTTCTTGTGATTATATTTTTTTGTTCCATCTAACAAAAGTTCAGCTAGTATTGGTATTAATCGCGTCACCCTTTCAATGAGTCTTTTTAGAAATTTTTACCCCCCATAGCAAAGCTTAATACCCTATTATTTTAAATAAATACCATTTAAAAAATTATATTATATAGCTACCTTTTACTGTTTATAACAAAATATCTAATTATGGTTACATCCTACTCTTAAGTCACTATATGCATTAATTATTATTTTTCTCTCCTTTTTCATATTTTCTCTGACATAATTACCGGTAAAATTCTCTATCCACGTTCTCTCTCTCTCTCTCTCTCTAATTTGATACACTCTATTCTCTTCCCTCACAAAAATACGATTCTGCAACTCAAATTAGCTCCCACCCACATCGCCTAGGTTTTCCCCATTCTCAGTCACCACGTTAACTTCTCTTTCAACTCTCGGTTGTATTTTGATACAAATAGTTGTGGTAAGTATTTAGCTGCTTAGAAATTCGTCTGGATTTTTTTATTTTGTTTGTTTTCTTAAATAATAACCATTGTTATTGCTTACTCAATAGAAAGCTCTCGTTTTTCTCTCCAATGTCAGATTCAACGTCCCACACGGAGGGTTACCATAGGTATACCCACCCAAAGTACTCAATTTTGGTGGGCCCTCTTTCTCTTTGCAAATCACTCAGTCGGAATTGGAATTTGCAGGTGTATCAACAAATACAGATTCAGAGAGAAGAACTAAAATATACAATGACAAATTGAAAGAAGCCCAAGTTGAGAAATCTTCGAAAAAATCAACACTTCTCGTTACGGAAAAGAGGAAAATACTTATGGATGATGCTTCATATGTCAAGGGAAAGGAAGTCAATGTAAAAAATAGCTCGGACACATGGGACGAAAAGATAATTGTTGTTGTATCAATATGTATTCAAATTTGTTGATGTGATTTATATGTATAGTAATGTATTCATAAGTATTCAAAATTACATTCACTATACTTACACTTATTACACTGACTTTTGCATATTATATGTAGATGTATTTCAAATTCATATCGTATTTAGATGTATTCATAAGTATTCAAAAAATCCATCACTCATTTGTATCTGTTACAATGAAATTTGCATATTTGTATGTAGATGTATTTATATGTATACAAAATTTGGATTCACTGATTTGTGATTACTTGGTCTAGTGTCTTTTGTATTTAAATATATTTAGATGTATTCAAAATTTCATTCACTGTTTTTTGTACTTATAACAGTGTTCAGTGCATATTGTATGTAGATATATTCATTAGTAATTCAAAGGTGTCTTCACTGTTTTGTACTCACTGCAAGGACTTTGATTGTCATATGTGGATGTATTTATATATATACAACTATTTCCACCATGTATTTCTTACTCCAATGTATTTTGCATATTGTATTTAGTTGTATTTATATGTATTCATAACAATTAATGAGTTATGTATTGCTTCTAGAATATGAAACCTTTTTAAATTCTTGTTGTATGCAGGAAATTAAACTGTTTGTGAAACAGAATCCTATTAAATCACCGCATATTTGTTCATATACTAACACAGACATAGTCTCCGACCTTAAAGAAAAGCTTACTCCATAGCAGTACAAAATGTTGGCATCTACTTGTTTTGGAAGACTCCTTGACATGAATCGTTGTGAGGTACAACATCAATTGTTCAGGTGCTTCATGGTTTTGCAGTTAGAAGGGAGTCCTGACAATATATTTTCAATATACGTCAATGGTACAACATTATCCTTCTCAATCAGGGAGTTTGCGCTTGTCACTGGTCTCAAATGTGTTGGTGACCCATAAGATTTTCAGTTCGACACAAATGTGCATAACCGGATTGTTGAGACTTACTTTGGCGGTGCAAAGAATGTCAAAAAGGAAGAGTTGTTTTCATGCTTTGATGATAAGAATTGGGGTCATGACAACGATGGGGATGCCATCAAGATAGCATTATTGTATTTCATACACAGTTTCATTTTTTCATCCGAGAAGAAAACCACAATCATCCCACGACTACATTTTGACTTGGTCGAGAGCGGGAGATACTCTGATTATCCATGGGGTATTAATGCATTCCAATACCTTATTACATCTATTCAAAGAAAATGGATTCTCAGAAGAAGTACTATAGGATAACTGGGATGTCTCTCGCCATGCGAGTATGATTTTACGAGTGTTGTTCAAAGATTGGCCCAAAAATTGCAATGCGACTTGGTAATCGGATACCCAGAATACTCAATTGGAGATCCACTATCAGTCAGCAAACTTATGCTTATCTGATGAACGGCATTTTCAATGACTAGGGAAACAGGGTAATTTACTATTTCTTAAGTTTCTGATATTTTTTTATGAATATATATTATGTTAGTGAATACAGTTACATACAATGGAATACAGTTGACATAGATTTTGCATACAATATTTGATAAGTATACTACATACATCTGCATACAACATATATTATCCAAAATCTAGGTGTAAATATTTGACACAGATGTATGTTACATACATTTGCATACAAACTGTATTTTAACAGTTGCATACAATCTGCATTTACATACAACCTATATTTGAATACAACTGCATACAATATACATTTGCTGTTAGATTCATTCAATGAGCATAACTCTGTTACCTGTAAAGCAAACGTCGTTCACTTTGACTATATTTTAGATTTCAGATTGTTTACAATGACATACAACCAAGCGATGCAGAGCTTGCTGTTATTCAGATTCCTCTGGGAGGCGTTGAGGTAGAGAACGATCCTACTCCTACTAATTCAGACAAGTATGCAGATGATTCGGATGACTTTATTCTTATACCGCATCTTCAGCCTAAGAAGAAATATGATGCAAGTGTTGGACCTTCTTCATCACCGCCCCACAAGAAGCACAAAAACCATATTATAGATTCCTCAGAGGCAGAGACTCAACCCAAGACTTCTCATGCTGGTATATCTGAAATCAATCAAACTGTATTGCATGATAAGAAGCAATGATATTATAAAACAAACGAAGTATCTTCTTTGAGGAATGATCTAAATTCATTCAAATAATTTATGAGTTTTGTATGCCAGTAGCAAACATTACAGTTTGAATATCAACATTCATATATTTTTCCAACACCTATTTAATTTTTTGTGTATTGGTTAGGTGATGGGCGAGTTCACGTCTCTAAGAACATTGATCAATGAAAACTTTAAGAAGCTTTCTGACCAGATTAAAGCCAACCATCCCACGGAAAGGGTATATCAGACAAAGAAAAACAAGGAGGCATGATGATGGTATTCAAATGTCATATGATGCCAACGTCCAAGATAATTCCAAAGTCCAAACAAAGAGTGATATAGCTGTGGGCGATAATGCAGAGTTTAACATTTTTAACCTCTTTTAGTATATGTTTATATAAACATAAACAGACTATATGTCTCTGCTATTATTCAGATTAATCATCTATACACCATGTATGCATGTATACATAAGTATTCAGGATTATATAAATACATATATAAACTGAAATATGTATGCAGTTGTATTTATATGTATTCTAAATGAAATGTACCTGTACATATTACTTTTTTATCTTTGAATATTGTATTTTGATGTATACAGATGTATTCAAACATTATCTACATGTATTTAAGATTGATTCTAAATACACTGTACTTATATATCAAACATATAATCATGTGTAGGCTTTAGATGTATTTTGATTTATTCAAAACATGTACTGTATTATCTTTTTAGAAATTTTATAATACATTCATACACATCTGTATACATCAACAAAATACAGATGTTAATCCTGTTTCTGGTGAAGTAAGAGTTGAGGGGAATACTACATCTGAGGTATTGTGTAGCATACCACCTATATGCTACGAGGGTGCATCCAAAGAAGTACATGTATCACAATTTGAGTTGGCGGACAAGTTTCTTCCAAGTCAAATTCCAAAAACTAGAATTGTGAAACATCATGCAGCAAAAAATGAAGCAGATGCAACCCCGTTACCCTCTCATAGGAATCGGCATCCAAGTAGATGGTATTCTTCGCCTTACGAGTCAAACTTCGACTCCGAAGGTTAGTAAATTATTTAAAAAGATAATGTATTATAAAGTTATGATCTTTTTCCCCATGGTATCTATAACTAAATGTCTCAATTCATGACTTTAATTAACAATAGGTACCTCAGTTAAGCTGACTCCCATATTTGACAAAAAAAACACCTCTTTGAAGATGATTTGATATCGGAGCCACATCCTACATTAGTCATTCAGGAGTACGAGAAATGGGTTCGCGAAGGTTTTCTCGCTAAACATGATTAAAAGTAAGCTTTTTGTCCAGTATGTGTAATATATTTATATCCACTTTCAAAAATTAGATATAATATTTATTTAAAAATTATTGTAGAAGTGATTTGGAAGACTATTACAAGAAGAACAAGTCAACACTGCATATATCGTTGGATTTTGGAGTCGATCAAGTCACTTCAAAAAATTGGTTTTACCTTCCCTCTATTGACGGTAAACTATGGAATGACAATGTAAGACATACAACTTCCAAATTCAGTACATTTTGCAGATGTATGATTTGTCTAATTGTATATTTCACAGTTTGAGAACTCATACATATTTTGTATGCATTTGTATTCTATATTGTTGATGTGGTATGTAATTAGTTGATTTATATGAGTTATGTTTTGTTCCATATTGCTGATAATACACATATGATGTCCGGGTCAATCCAATGAGTTATGAGATATTTGTGTATTTAACTGTATTCAGGTTTATAATTATTTATTCAGGTAGAAACTTGTTAAAAGTTATATATTTTCTTTATTATATTCTTAATTGTACGACTTGATATACACCATTATGTTTCGTTATCAATATGTATATAGTTACCAGAATGTATTTAGCTGTATTTAATATCAAATACATACATGTATTCAGTATTATGTATCCTAAATTCAATTTTGTAAGTTCAATTTTGTTTTCAGCAGTTGATATTTCTAAATTCTGTTTTGTATATTCAATATGTTTTATTGATTTCATTCAATGTACTGACGCTATGTATTTAATTTTATTATTATAGCATATTGATGTCATATTTTACTACTTGAGAAAAAAGAGCAAGTACAACCAAATAACCAACTTCAAGTATATAATTGTTGATTGTATATTCAAGACAAGAATCGCTGAAATCTTCGACAGGTATTCTGATACGGATAGTAATGCAAATGTAGCCAAAGATGAGGATGTGGTATGTGAGTACATAAGGGGCTACAGATTACTAGCTAATGTACCGTGACATACTGTTGACAATGTCTTGATACCAGTCAACTTAAAGGACAAACTTCATTGGATATTGGCAGTAGTCTCATTCAAGGAGAGATGTATCAAAGTATATGACTCATACAGATCAGCAGGTCATGATGCCTAAGTGGCTTCTGGGATAGATAAGCTAGCTAAGCTTGTACCTCTGTATCTATCGATCAGTGATTTTTACAGATATAAGCAAGGCATAAATTGGTATCCTGACTCAGCATACAATGACAAGGCACAAACTGGTCCCTTTAATGTTGTTTTCATTTCAAATCTGCCTCAACAAAAATCTGGGAGCATGTATGTATTCAATCCTCTTCCTTGTATCATTTATATATCTAATAATATGAATTGTTTTTAATTGTTTTAATATATTTTTCAGGGATTGTGGGTTGCATGTTGCGACATACACAGAGTTTTTGAGCACTTTTGGTTTGGTTTCAAAAACAAAATTTGATGCCAATTTACTCTGTCAAATACATGGTGCCCTCTTTTGGGACTATGTTATGCGGAAGATAGATGATGATTCCATAAGCGAGAATGAAGCACCCTCAAAGATTGTTAGGCAAATCAAGGATTCAGATACGTCGGTTAAGATAATGTTAGAGTAGTTTTAGGTGAATGTAGTTTTGGATGGTATTATTTTTGTGAATATTGTATTTTTGGATAGTGTTTTGGTAAATATGGTGTTTAGTTAAGAAAAATATTATGTTTTCATTTTATTCACTGTATCAACAATATTTATATATGATCATTTCAAGTATTCAGTCGATGTATTCAATTTTTGTGTGCATCTGAATTCAACTTTGATCAGCAGGTTGTGGTTGCATCGATACAACATGTTGTATGCATGTGTATTCAACAGGTTGTATTCATATGTATTCAACAGATTGTATTGATTTGTATTCAACTTATTGCATTCCACATGTTTTATTCATATGTGTTTTACAGGTTGTCTTCATATGTATTCAACAGATTGTATTGATATGTATTCAACTTATTGCATTCCATATATTTTATTCATATATATTTTACAGGTTGTCTTCATATATTTTTAGATGTATTTACATGTATATAACAAATTGTATTAATATGTATTTAGTTGTATTTGAATACATGTATTTAATATTCAGAAATCATATACAATCCCTGATCCAAAACGTTGTTATGTTTTTAGTTATATTTATATGTATTCAAAAAAAAAAGAATCAGTTATGGTGAATGAAATATGACATCTTTTTACAATACACTCATATAGTATGTATTTAACAAATTGTATTCGTCTGTATTCAGATGTATTCAAATACAGATATTTAATATTCATAGATCATATACCAACTATGTATTCAGATTGTATTCATCTTTATTCAGATAGCATGAATCAATATAAATAGTCGTATTGAAATTATATATTTACATTTAATACACCAACTAAATAGATCCAGAATATATTAGCAAAAATAATCCATATTGTATCATTTCAAAATGCCATCAGAATCTATAGCAAATCGTTATAGCGCTAATACAAGTCAGAATGTGAACTAATTCCTACGTGGAGCATTTCTACAAGTATGCTTATTATGTCCTTCCTGCCCACATATGCTACACGAATGTTGATTTTTCTTCTGTAACAATTCACTGAACGGCTTATCGCGATTCTTCTTCGGTCTTCCAGGAGGTCTTTTCCATTTGGGTGGTAAGACAACTTCATCTGATATATGTGCTGGTATATCCCATTCATTTCGGTTCGGCAGCGGCTACACGGGCACCTCATATGTCATTACAACATACTTTGGTTTGTAATAGTCAGAGCAATAATCTTCTGGCATTAGAAACTTGCTCTTCAAGACAACTCAAGCGTGTGGGCATGGTAATTCGTCGACTTGGAGCCGCCCACAACTGCATTTTCACTCTAAGAGGCACACGGTGTAATGCATTCCTTCATCGTTCACCGTATGCAAGTATTCGGTCGAAGGAACCACCTACATTTAAACATAGACCTATTAGTTTAAAGTATTTTTAAAAAAATCAGTTATATACCAAAGAATAGACGTATTAATTATAATATATATATATATATATATATATATATATATATATAATTAAATATAATTTTAGTATACAGTATTAAACTTTTATTTATCTTTCAGAATCACAATATATATTGAATTCAAACAAATTTATATTGAATACAACATATTTGTATATATAAAAATACAAAGACATACAATTATATACAATTAAATACATTGAATATATTGGAATACTTCTGCTGGCAGAATATTAAAGATGAGGACATCTTGACTGATGAATACTGTTATATATAGTAACTATCTTCTTATGACATATATATGGTTAGAAACAAAACTATAATATACAACTAACGATACAATGAACATAAGTTATGTATTTCCAATAGTAGAAATTGTATTAGAAATAAATACACATTGTACCAGAGCTGAATATAGGATAAAAATGACTTTTAAAAAATGCAAAGTACAGTCATTCGTGTAGATATTGCCTCATTCACGGTAAGCATCTCCTGATATTTTTTTCCAAGTGTTGTGTATGTCTGCGAAGCTTCTTTCCGATTGCTACAACTCCAACGTCCAAACATTTTCCTGACTTCTTCGAGGAAGTCGTATATTGGCAATTCCCTTGCTGACACAAGTGTGGCATTGATTGACTCAACAATATTTGACGTCATTGTCCATCCCCTGTTAACAGGTGCATACAACCTAGCCCACTTTGCGTATCCAGCTAACTCCAAGTATTCTTTCACCCTAATATCTACCTTCTCCACCTTCTCCATTAGACTGTCAAACTCAGCCTGTGTGAATGCTTTTTCCATCGAGAAGTATATCTCGCTCAACTTTGAATGACTCTTTTTGAATTTCTTATATACGTTGTTCCAAAGATGCCATATTACAAGCAAAATGTGGTACCGTTGGATACACTCTTGATACAGACTTGATGATACTCTCGTTCCTATCTGAAACGCTGCACTTGTTTTCCCTCTCACCATATGCTTCCTTGAATTGCTCAAAGAACCACGTCCAAGAAGCATCATTCTCTGAATCACTAACACCATATGCTAGTGGCAGTATATGACCTGTAAAGACAAATTGTAAATATGTATTTCAATCTTTAATATGCAGTAATATTATCAAATTTTATTATAATCCCCATACTCACCTGCACCATCCAACGTGCTGGTCGAGATGAAAGTCCCGTGTAATACGATTTTAGGTGGCTTCCATCCACAACAACAATGGGTCGACATTTATCGAACCCCTTTATAAAGGCATACAAGGATATATACACATACATGAACTCATTTTGTGGGGATTTTACCATTTTAATGTGCGAACCAGGATATGTCATATACATTGTATACAAGTATCCTGGTAATTTATTGTATGAATCAGCCGGTTTACCCCTCAAAAAATTCATTGCCTTTTCTTTAGCCCGCCACGCCAACATGTAACTAGTATCTACACCAAAATCTGATTTCACATCATCAATTATATCCTTTGGGGTGTATTTCCTCTTATGATTAGTAAGCTTGGACCTAATCATACCACCGATAAGACTGCTACTTGCTTGATGTTGCTCATACACCTTATCCTTCAACGGACATTGATGTTTTATACGTCAATACCACACAAGAGTGGGGGGTAATTTGTGTGGTGTCCAATTTTCGAGTGTTGTAACAATAGAACCTGGAAAACACCTAGCTCAAAAGGTGAAAAACCCACGACCTACTCCTCAATAGGATTTTCCCAACTTCACTACAACTCTGAGCCAAACAACATTGACAAAATAAACTCTTTTGTAAACCTAGAACTAACTCTAATCCCTTTGTAGCAAACTAGCCTCTAGCTAATTGCGACAAGCTTCAAGCTAACTCTAACTTGAACAATGTGTACCTATTACAATTGCTTCTAATAAAGCTGAAAGATACAACATTAAATCACCTACTACAACCAACTAGACTAGAAAGACAAACAGATGGAACTGGTTCTTCTAGCTGGTCAGTAGCCTTTGTGTCGCACAAGGATTCTGCTTGCAAAATTTCTCTGGTAATTTTGCCTTCAGTTCTTGCTTCAATTCTGTCTTTGTGTGAATTATTCTTCAGTGGGAATACTTCAACATTATATAGCGCCAGAAGTTGAGATGTTCTTGTTTAGTTCTAATGCAACTCTTCCTTGGTGGAAGAGTTTGTGTTTATCTCAACTTCCTTCCTTTATTTCTGTCCTTGCCGAACTCGAACTCTAACCCCTTATCAATTTGCAACCTTTTCGCATTAGGAGACAACCTCTTAGTTCATGGATAATTCACATATCACGTTTATCTCCTGTGCATGTATGGTTCTTATGCCAATTGGTTCGTTCGAGATGTTTGCCCTGATGGACCTGGTTCAACTGGGTAGGCATTTGTCAGTTTTCAAAACCATTCAGTGACTTGGGTCAACAGATATGTATGTTTATCATTGAACTCTCTCACTTTGAACATTTGTGATTTGTTAATGCTAGATGCCTTAAACCTCCATTCACAATCCTCGGACATACATAATAATGTATAGCTGCAAATAATTTTTTCGCAATATATACGATGAGTATAAATGATTAACAATTAACTAATATAATGCGAATACATTGTTACAGATATATACGTTATTATAAAATACACACATATACATGTGAATAAGATTGTGTGTGTGTGTATATATATATACACACACATTTAAATACCTATAAATACATCTAAAAATAAACATCAAAAGCCACTATAACATATTATTTAATATACATCTGAATACATATAAGTAAGAATTCATCATTAATATACATCCAAATACATCTGAATACATATAAATAAGAATTCTACCATCAATATAATATATAATTATATATATAAAACCACATACATATAAATACATTCAAGAACGTCATGTGAAAGTCACTGTATTGAGTATTCATCATTAAAATATCAGACAAATATATGTATACAATATTCACGTTAATAATTACTATATGTTTGAATATTTTGAAAGTTATGTAAATATGCCCAAGCAAACCTAAATACATCTATGGAAACAATATACAAATTCACACTCACTTTACATAATAATAATACATTTGAATATAATTTGACGTTTAACAGGTTGTAGTTAATAACAATCAAACCTGATAGCATTAGACCTATCAACCCGAAATTAAAAACTTTCAGATATTGCGTAATGCTCCATCACCTATTTCAATGTAGCCTTGTTCTTATATACTTGTCCAGCTATAACCTCTCTTTGATTAGTATTTGAAATAATCAAATATGTGTCCAATTCGAACACCTCAATTGGTTCTCATGAGTTGAAGACTCGATAGCAAGTGTATAATTTGTATCAAAATTACACCTTTGATTTTCTTCGATAATTTGTACAATGTCGCCTAGAACTAAACTACCTCCAGCTATAACTTCTTTGTCAATTTTAGTTATGCACAAATGATACATCCTGAATTCTCTATTCACTTTTTTCAACTCTACATACACCCTGTAACTCATGTCGTTACGTATTTTCATTGGCTTGCAATTTCCATCTACTTTATATTCGATTTTGATTGACTTTGAGTGCAAATCTATGTCGAGTTGTTTAGAAATCGAAGAAACCAAATCATTGTACGACACATACTCCTTTATTAGTATCCCCTCAATTGAATAATCGACATAATTCCTCTCACTGTCCTACTTGCCAGAATGACGCAGCAAAACTGTTAAACTTGCCATATGTAATTGGTTGACCGATTTTTGTATATGAATGTATCAATTCTCTGTTTTATTTGTTGAACACAGAAGCACATACGAAAAAAAAAAACAGAGAAGGGAAGAAACAGACTATCGGCGAATGCTCTATTTTTTTATGTATATAACGTTTTAGGAAAAAAAAAAATCAGATTGTTCGCGTAAAAAATGATTATGGTTGATCTAATTGAGTTAGTTGAGTTATATTAGGAGTCTATTATGTAAATTGATACACTTTCCGTTAAAAAAAACTGAACAGACCTGGAATTGTGCAGTTTATGTTACGACATACAATTGAATATAGTCAAATACACCCACATACATTCGACTATCCCGCTGTAGACCGATATTTCGCGCCGACTTTTGCTACTGTATTCATGAATCAGTAGCTTAAATACATCGAATACACATTAAAAAAATTGAAAACATAATTATAGAAAATAATATATTAAATAATAGCTACAAATAGCTAATAACCACTAAATAATAGTGGTTTGTGAAAAAATCCCTTTTTTATATATATCCCTTGTTATTTCGTATAGTATGGGCTGCCTTCACAACTTGACTGTAGAAGCCAAGCAACAACCAAATATTTTCTAGGATTTAAATTATATACACTTACAACTGACGAAAGATTTTTTTATCACTGTCATTTTACTAGATTACACATTAATAAATTTTCATGAAGATTTTCCTAAAATATGACCTTGTTTATACCATTAATGCATAGTATTTAAACCCTATTTTCAATACTTTTCAGGTAGGTAATTGGTAAATCAAAGGAACGTCCAAATCCACTCGCTCCCATTTGGTCATTTATCTTCAAAAGCAATCACAATATTTTGGGATAACAATTTGCATTTAAGATTTAATTAGTCGTTTATTTGTATAATCGGCAATTGATGTGCAAAGGTCCAACTGAAAAAAGAAGAAAAAACGGCCATGGAGATGAAACAACAACAAGCTTTTCACGAGTGGGAAGGTAAGATGTACGCAATCTTACCCTCATCTCTGGAAGGGCAGAGAGATTGTTTCCGATAAGATTAGAGAATGATTGAAAAAGAAAGCTCATTATCCGATAAGACCCTCGGCAGATAACATAACAAAAATGTCCGTCTTAAACCATTTTTTGTTAGTCTTCTAGTAATTTTGTAAAGTAAGGCTGCATACAATAGACCCTTGTGGTCGGGCCTTCCCCGGATCACGTACTTGGCGGGAGTTTAGTATACCGGGCTGCCCTTGTCTAGTAATTTACAGACACGTGTGCGAGGTGTTTGGCTAGCATAATCCAATTTCAACTGAAAAAATGCCTAATTAGTTGATGAACTTAGATGATTGGAAGAGAATGTTAAAAAATAGAAAATGTCATGCCTGGTATTTGTGTGTAGTTTGCGAGAAGAATCAGAAGATATTTAATCTACTATCATTATAGATAAAAGATGGATCAGTTCAAGGACTAACTACGTAGAACTAGTCAAAGCTGTAAGATCACAAAATCACGTTAAACGGTTTTTACAAGATAGAGGTGGCAAAATGGTTCCATTAGAAAATAGTTGGATAGTGAACATTTTAAAAACGGGTCGAATATGTATAAGAACCACATTATCCTCTTAAAAAATGGATAACTAATGAGTTTAACTTTTACATTTCTAAAGCCTCAAATTGGGGGCTACTCAAAAGGTTGTGAGACTAGAAATTCTCACAAGAGTGATTATATTCAAGAAGTCATGGATAATATGAATATCCGTCGAATAACTCATTTTTTATCCGTATTAAATATGGGTCGGGTGAGATAATTTATCCGTTTTTAGATTACTCATTTTCGATCTGCCCATCTCTGACCTGACTCGCCCGTTTGCCACTCGTATTACAGGATGAGATGAGATGAGATGAGATGAGATATGCAGGCGCATCTTCTAAACAAGTGGAAAACCTTACAAGTTGCAATACATATACCAGTCTTGAGATTTAGCTGGATTTGCGCACATATCTAAACATCAACAAATACATAATCTGCCCACTGTATAGTCTTACTATATATATGGCGTTATACAAGGATCTAAGTAGAAAAGTAACATGTGCCCCATATTCTCGATACGTAAATTCTGGCAACTGTAAACCCAGTGAATCTCTACATAAATTGAGTAAATTGCACTAGTGAAATTAGTTCGATTCAAAATTGTTAACAGTAATTCGTTTGAGCTTCAACATCAAGAAAGCACCCCATTCCTGACTGACGTTCTACATTACTTGACCTGCGTGTTAATACTGATGAGTTACGTTGATCAAAAAAGGAGATAAGCAACCCATAAAAAATCCAAAATTTGGTGGGCTCCAACACCCATTCCCTCCAAATTCACAGTTCCCACTAGAAACTGGTAATAGAACTAGCGGGAGAGAAGCAAAGTGACAAATTCTCCACACCTTGTCGAAAATCAAGAAATCAGAAACAAGATTGTCCAGTTAGTCAGTTGACAAATCGAGAGAACGAAGACGAAATCGCTTACCCCACGTACCAATTCCCAGTTTTTGGCGCATTGCTAATTGCTCTGTTTCTGTCCGTCTATAAATTATTCTTCTTACTTTCAAAGCATCCCAATTTCACACACTTATAATACTCACCAGTAAAATGGCGCTCCACAGATTGTCGGATTTAGGCGTTTTAGGATTTGTGACATTAATAATCTTAGTGTTTGAGTCTCATCGAACATTTGGGTCCAGCACGAGAGGTCCTTTTGGCTTTTTTACTGTTGATAATGGCTTGAACGCTGTAGTAACAAGTGGTATGTGCGCCACTTTTGTGACTATTCATGGTTATAAATGCCAGGAATATGAGGTAATTAATTGCCAATTGATTTCAGTCTCTGATCTACTCTGTTTTTGTCGTCAATGGCCACATCAGAATGACATTGTCCACCAGATTAAAAAATGGATTTGGAATGTGTTTCTTCATTTTGGGATTTTTCAGGTTACTACTGATGATGGCTACATATTAAGTGTGCAAAGAATTCCGGAAGGGCGTGTAGGCGGTGGTGGGCAGAACAGGCAGCCAGTTTTATTGCAGCATGGGGTATTGGTGGTAAGCATGTTTTAACAAAACTTAGGATGAGTTCATTATGTTAAATTATTAAAATAAAATTAAATGCCAAAGGGTACTTGAATTCATGAATACTAATGAAATTCTTAAATCTTGTGATTAAGATGTATGGATTTTAGAAGCCGACTCTCTCTTATCTAATAATGGAATATCAAAAGAGAATCACACGATTTAGGAACCATGAACTTATTTATCATTGCACTTAATATCTTAATTTTCTACTAATTATTACATTAGAGCTTGGATCGGGGTATTTACACATAAAGGTCCATTCCTCGTGCGTGGTTCTTCATTACTANCCAATGCCAACAATTTGAGAGAACAGTAATGAGAATTGAATAAAAGCTTGATTGAATTAATGAAAGCTGTTACAAAGAGAGCAATGCGGTGTCGAGGGGGAGAGACACCAGTACAGAGAATTGCTTGCTAGAAAATGTTTGATTGCTTGATCCACCCTAATAATGCTTAAAAAAATAAACTCAAGTTACAGGAATAGAATAAAATATGTTAGAGAAACATAATGAAAGTACATGGAATAAAAACTACTCTAATAATACAGGAAAAAAGACTTAGTTTTCTACAGGGGTAGAAACAGGTCCGTTGTCAGTTGCTTGTGGCTGGGTGCTCACGAGGGAAATTAGTGGGGGCGACAGAGGCACATGCGCGCTTGTCACTTGACGCGGCCAAGACCACGGGGCCGTCCGTGGCGCTAGGCGTTGAGAGGCTTGCTGGGACGCCACG
>MDKI01028555.1:0-34157 GCA_005239505.1 Nicotiana paniculata | reverse complement strand
ACCCCAGATTATATTTGCAGCGCCCGTTTAGTCTTTTTATAAGACATAGTTGAGCGTGATTAACATGTCAGTTTCGTCTTTAAAGAAAAGTAAATACCTGAAGTAAACAATTAATTACATGTAAAGGGAATAGGAAAGGGTGCAGATAAAAAGAAAGGCAGAAATTCACGAAACAATTTGAAATGGTAAAAGCCTGGATATCCCCAGTAGTGTCGCCATGCTGTCGCGCCCCCTTTTTCCTCGCGGAATCGGGTTTATGACATTGGTTGGGACAACTCGTTACTTTTGGGAAAGGGATTTGCATATTTTGAAGAGTCGCCACCTAACTATTTTAACGGTGCGTTAGGGAACCTAAGGGGTTCAATTACAACTACGTTACTAACCAGAGATTTAGGTAAGGGCTTGAAATTATCCTAAGGGAAGGTGTTAGGCACCCCTCAGGATCCACAAGTGTGGTTCCCGGCCAAATGGTTTCGTGAATTTGTACAATTAGCAAATAACAAGCAAAGGCTCAAATAAGAGGGGATTTAAGTCTTAAGCATGCAGATGTTTGAAAACAGTAAAGGAGATTAGACTATGAAAAGGATTACGAGCTAAGCATATAAAAGGTGTCCTAGGTTTATAATAATATGAATCACATCAATGCAATACCCGATAATCACTCCACGAAGGGGGCTACACGTGGTATTAGTGTACCGGTCATTATAGCCATATTCTACCCTTCCCACCCCGTAAGGTTATTAAAAAATGAGTGTTGATCTCGACCTCTATTGCATGTTGTTACCCGTCCCTTCCTATCAGTTCCGGAGGAAATTAGGAATCCTATCCTAAAGGGAGGTGCTAGGCAGACCCTCAGGTTTTAAAGGTAAAAATTTTAGGGCGACATATAACAAAACAAGTAGGACTGCAGATAAAGGGAAAGCATAGAAAGCAGATAAAGGCTCAAGTATTCCTCCACACACAGTACACATAAACAACATGTCTCATACACAACTAAGGTCCATATTAATTCAGAATCCTAAAGCATGGTATCTAGGTGACAACACAAAGACAAATTTATTGTATAACTCAGAGAGGAAGTCTTAATCAGGCTTGTCTACTGGTTTTAAGCATGCTGACAGTTGAACACTAATCACAAAGAAGTTCTGGTTTTATTCCTTTATGGATGATTACCTAAGACTTGCCTAGGCGTGGGTAAGTGTATACTAATTATCTAAATTGTTAGAGGGGCTGTTGCAAAGTATTGCCTACACATGTTGTTCTAGGTTGTTCAGAACACAGAAATATTGCCAGTTGTTTTAAAGAAACTGAGTGAAGTGTTTTATACCTTTTACATGCACCAATAGTTAGACTAGGTGTTGTTAAGCGAGTACGAATAAAATCCTAAAACATGGTATCTAATGCACAGAGATGCAGAATGATGCAGAATCAGAAGCCTAAACATGATCTCTAAATGCACAAATATTGCATTGTTTAAACATGGTTCAGGAGATGTGAACATGACAGGTTTATTAGTGTTTTTTTATCCTAAACAGGATCTCTAAGTGTACATGGCAGCGTGGGGGTTATTAGCACATTTTAGCACAGGACTTTCGAAATGAGATGCCAATAAATGCTGAAAACAGTAAGTGTAAGACCTAGGGAACATGGTCTCTAATGCATGATCTTGCACATATGAGTCTTAAGCATGGTTTCTATTGCACAAATAAGGAATAAAACCTAATAGCATGGCTTCTATCCTCAAATAGCTATAGCATGCATTTTTAACCCTCCCTTTTCACTATCCATCCCCAAAGAGTTATTTACAACAATTATTACAGGCATTTGCACGAATTACATAACTGAATAATGAAAAGAAGAAGTTATACTATAGGGAGCCTACTGATAGGCCCATAATCTACAGAATGCCTCATTGCCATTCTATTCACAACCTTTCACATGATCTAGGTGTGTTAGAGTTCCCTAAGGATCTCAAGGGATCCCGGGGCAGTGCTCACACCCAGATTTCATAGCCAAGATAGAGTAAGTGCAGTGTGGAATGGCCAGCCTTTGTGTGTCAAAGTTCAGAGGGAGCTCAAAGGTCCCAAGGCAATGCTGACACAGAGGGTTCAGAACTTAAGGGGTCTAAGAGTAGAGTGAAAGTGCCCATAGTTTGAAAAGGTTAAGTAAGAAAACAGTTTTGGAAGAAAGACTTAATGGAAATATAACAAAAGTTTAACTGATGAAAATAATTTGAAAGAACATGAACACCAATCTCAGAACCAAGGCAGAGTCAGCATCACACAAGGACCCAGAATGATCCAACAACCACAACAGGGGAAAAGGGGTTTGAGGGACACATAGGTGCAGAGTACTGAACATTCATATGCATCATGATACTGTTTTTGCATGTTCAACTAAAGAGCAGTTGCACTCTGCACAGAAAGTGATATATCAAACATGTTTTTCATACATGGTTTTGAACAATTCAATGTACAATACTCTCCCCAATAAAAAGGTACAATATGATTAATTATTTTACTTTCCCCAATGAAAGCAAGATGATACTATTGATATAGATATTGTCAAATTTCAAATTGTAAATCCCAGTAGTTCCATGCTGACTGAAATATCAGATACATGTATTTGTAATCTTATAGTTGTTGCCCAATTTCAAAATGCGACTCATGAAAATTACTAGACGACTAAAAAAACCAGAAATTTGTAACCAAAGCTTGAGTGAACGCGACAATGCAACCAACAAATTAACAAAATAAGAGAGCAAAAATTCAAAACTTTAAATGGGAATCAAAATTGAGTGAAGATAAAAATAAAGATAGTGAATAAATTTCTAATTTCACAATCAATATGCTACATCTTTATAAACATTCCTAAGTACAACAAAATAAGAAATCCAAGCCAACGATAAGGGAGAAAATATCTGATTACTCAGCATAACATCAAGCTTCAGTATTCATCTTTCAACTCAAGTTAACAGAAATAATGTTCTGAAAAACAATAAAAAGAATGCATACTTTTGCGCATTTATCCTAATATCATCATTTAGGGAGAAAATTTATGCTCTATGCTAATTTACTAATACCACCATAGACAACATTTTACCATAAATTTTAATAAAATACACCTAACTTTCTGAATTGAATAATAGAGGAAATTAAGCACAGTAACAAAAAGTTGATAAACCTACTGAACAATAAATAGGAAAATAGTATACTTACCTTAGGAGAAGCATCATGTTAGAATCTATATTTGAATGATTCCATGGTGACCCAAGCAATTATCCTACCGCCTTATCTGCTTTGCTAGGTTTTGAGGATACTAAAAAAAGAAAAACTTGATTTTACAATCAAATACATAGCTACAACAATAAAATATGGAGAACAAATCAAATCAATAATTAGCACATAAAACAAAAGGGTAAAAACAAAATGAAACAAAGAGGATGAAAATAGGAATCGAAGAAAAGTAAACACAGAAGAAGATTTGTTAGTACTTCGGGATTCGGTTAGATTGAATGAAAAAACATGGAAGAGGAAGAGCTTATCGATGATGAACTATGTAGAACGTACCACGCCAAAAATAAGAGTAAAAGCTATGTATATATATTAATAATCTGAAATGCTTCTGAATACAACACGTAAGTAGCTAATACTTCAAATGACTAAAATATCCTAAACTTAAATTGCAATTCCATTAAGCAACCATGTCGAAACATTAGCTTCGGGACTCGATTAGATTGAAGGAGAAAACATGAAAGAGAAAGATTTTATCGATAAAGAACTCTGTAGAACGGACCACGCCAAAAATAAGAGTAAAAGCCACATATACATTAATAATCTGAAATGCTTCTGAATACAACACGTAAGTTAAGTAGCTAATACGTGAAATGACTAAAATATCCTAAACTTAAATTGTAAATCCATTAAGCAACCATGTCGAAACATTAGCTTCAGTAATCGGTTAGATTGAAGGAGAAAACATGGAAGAGGAAGAGCTTACGATGAAGAACTCTGTAGAAGCCAAAAATAAGAGTAAAAACCACGTATACATTAGTAATCTGAAATGCTTCTGAATACAACACGTAAGTTAAGTATCTAATACGTGAAATAACTAAAATATCCTAAACTTAAATTGCAATTCCATTAAGCAATCATGCTGAAACATTAGCTTTTCTGTTATATAGAAATAATAAAAGATAATGATCCAAATAAAAGCTTGTAAGGAGCCATTTTAATAAAAATTAAGTATTTTGTGCAACTTATATTGAAATATTTCTCATCCAAAAAGTATGTGAGAATTAAATATACTTGTTAGTTTTTTAGTAATATGGAAATAATATTCAGTAAACCCAAATTAGTCACTTTAACTGTTATATGTGGTTTAATCTATATTTTTTTTTTTTTATAAATAATTTATTAGTTTAAGAAAGACCCTAGTTTTTGAAGTATACATGACTCAAATTTGGAATTTGAAATTATGTTTGTACATACGTTTTACTTGAAAAAATTTTTGTAGTTTTGTGAGTAGAGAAAAAATTTATGAAAATTTTGAAAAACTCATTGTCACGACCCAAAAACCACTAGTCGTGATGGAACCTAACTCGATCCGCAAGGTATGCCAACTAATAGAAAATACAATCCAAAAGAGATTATAGGAAAACAGTAAAGAATTAGCTGAACATTTACAAATTGACCCAAGAACTGGTAGTACGACTCATGAGCTTCTAAGAATTGGAATTTATAAAGCTGGTACAAATAATTACACGATCTATTTGAAATTTACATACACAGATTACCAAAATCTAAGCTATTAAGGACAAGTGGCAGTTATATCTGGAATGCACGAGCATCTTCAGAGTCAGCACCCGACATCACCAACAGCTCCGCTCCAAAAATCTGTATCCAATGTACAGAAGTGTAGTATCAGTACAACCGACCCCATATACTGGTAAGTATTTCATCTAACCTCGTCGAATTAGTGACAAGGCTTTTTTTGTTAAAAGATACTTCCTAATAAAACCTGCACCGTAAATCAGCAATATAACTATACTACAATATAATAGAGAGGAATACATGAAACGGATACGCAAAGCAATAATTGAGTGTTAACAGAGATCACAATCTGGCATCTTCAAATACCTCGACCAATCCTTTCCTAAGAATGAAACAAATAAACCACAACCATCAATTCTTAACTTTCCTGGCATGAGGAATGTACTAAGATATCAAGTCAATTGCACGACAACATCCTTCATGCTTTTATCTCATCGTCACCCAACTTACGTATAACAGAACCAACCAGATGACAGAAATACCGATAATAGGAATTACAAAGTAGGAAATACACAAGTAGCTATAATGAACGAGGATATACATATGGGCAATAGTAAAAGACTAGTCGGAAAGCATGTGAGTGATGACAGCAATTGGAAACAAGGAATATCAACTTCAACTAACTAGCATGATGGAGGCCTAAGTACAGATATAACAAATAAGAAGGAAGCACATGATCTTTACAAGTTAAAAAGTAGAGGCATGAATGACTAGCATGGTGGAAGACTTGTACCAAGTGCAATAGAATAGATACGACATGAGTGTAATTATAAAAGCATGAAAAAGGCATGATATTTGCAAGTTAAACAAGCATAATGTATAAGAGACACAACAACAATTGATATAGAGATACATGACATAACAAATGCAACAAGTCACATCAGATCTGAGATTGCGACAATAACAGCTCAAGGTAAAGACATAAACATATACACGAGAAAATAGCTATCAGAACATAATGCATGTCCCTCATCCTCACCTGCACGGAAACACCCATCGTTCCATGACCTCACGATGATATAAAAGCATAACAATATAGATAAATAACACAACATCACCCTTCGTGCTTTACACTCTCTTCACATGGCACGACATCACCCTTCGTGCTTCACACTCACATAATGTGGTACGACATCACCCTTCATGCTTTTACTCTCAATAACATGACACGGTATTACCCTTCATGCTTTACACTCTCCCTCACATGATAATGTAAAAATAATGGCACGGCTTCACCCTTCGTGCTTTACACTCTTCCTTACCAAGCATATGTATATCAATAACAAACAAGGCATGAAGCATAAATAACATCAAGGGGAGTGTTTTTAACGGATATTCCAAACAAATCCCCATCACAACTTTCTAAGCCAACAATGGTTAAATAAACCCTCAAGAATTGTATTATTCAAATACTTCCATAAATCTCATAAATGTTCCACAACACAAGTATATAATCTTGTATCTCAAGAAGATCGGTTGTAGCAATGTATTAATGACCGCATAGGGATGACCGAATTAGACACATCAATGTATTCTCAGAATCCCATCAAATTTGATCAAGTTATAATAGGCTAAGTCTTGATTTCTAATATTTAATACTATGTTCTTAATATCAAGAAGTCAAGTGAGGCATGAATCAAGAAGGTCACGTAGTTCTACAAGACATAATTATAATATAATCTACCCCCGAGCATGATTAACCCCGGTACATACATATACGATCGTTACCTCATATATGTATCACCCCCGCATGTAGCAAACAATGTCAAATAGAAGAAAAAATTCGCTCAACAAATTTAGGCAAGACACTTATCTCGAACAAGCAAAATACAATACCGAGCAATCCAACCGATGCTCCAAAAATGCCATCACGCGCGTAGTGACCTCCGAATGGCTCAAAACTAGCCAAAAGCAACTCAAATACATCAAATAAAGTCCAAGGAAACAATTCCAAATGATAAAGATCGAATCCTAAATCAAATCCCAAATCTAGCCAAAAATCACACACGCGCCCACGCCTCGGAACCTGACAAAACTCATCAAAATCCAATAACTCATTCAATTACGAGTCCAATCATACTAGTTTCACTCAATTCCGACTCCAAATAGATATTCAAAACTCAAAAATTCATATTATGATACTTCAGGCCAAAACCCTCATTTTCCTCTTTAAAATTCATCAACCAAAAGCTAAAATCAAAGATATATTCATGGAATATAACCAAAATTGAGTAGATAACATTTACCCAAATTCAAATGGTGAAAATCACCTAAAAATGGCCCAATTCTGAGCTCCCAACTCAAAACATGTTAAATGAACAAAATCCTCATTTTAACACTGATCTGCCTCGTTTCTTGTGCCAAATGATCTCGAAACTTGCTTTTGATGCCTCCAATGGATTTCTTGTGAAATTCTAGTCAAGTTAGGCTCTTGAATCACTCTATTTGACCTTATATTGAAAGAGATATGTTGGTTTCAATATTTGGATATAGTGCAGATTTTTAAATACGAAGTCAGTGGCAATTGCGTAATTGATCTGAAAAATCTGGCAACCAATTCTTAATAAAATGACCATAAACTCTTCATAAGATGTCCAAATTCGACAATTCTTTTTTCTATGGTTCCGTAATTATGATACGAATCTAATGATTCAATAAAAACAGAAATTTGAGCTCATTTGCTTAATATAGTATCATTTATGCTTGAAGAAACAACATCGAAACATAAAAAAACGAGCGCAACACAACTCAAACCTATACGCAACTCACCCGAGCCCTTCGGGGCCACGTCCAAACATACCAACAAGTCCCATAACATAACACAGACTTACTCGAGGCCTCAAAACACACATAACAACATCTAAATGACGAATCACACCTCAATCCAAAAATCAATGAACTTGAAACATCAAACTTCCACAATTGATGCCGAAACCTATGAAATCACGTACGATTGACCTCAAATTTTGCACACACGTCACATTTGACATTACGGGCCTTCTCTTACTTCCGGAATTGAATCCCGACCCCGATATCAAAAAGTACACACTCGGTCAAACTTTTCAAAAAATCCAACTTTTGCCATTTCGAGCCAAATTCAACTACGGACCTCCAAATCACAATCCGGACATGCTCCTAAGTCCAAAATCACCCAACGGAACTAAAAAAACCATCAAAATTTCAATCCGAGGTCAAATACTAAAAAGTCAAACTCGGTCAACTCTTTCAAATTTAAAGCTCCCTAGGTGAGAATCATTCTTCCAAATCAGTCCCAAAAAACCTGAAAATCAAAACCGACGATTCACATAAGTAAAATTACATCATACAGAGCTACTCACGCCCGTAAACTACTGAGCGAAGTGCAAATGCTCAAAACGACCAGTCGGGTCGTTACATCCTCCACCACTTAAACATATGTTCGTCCTCGAACGTGCCAGGAGTCGCTCCAAAGCTAACAAATCATGATGTAACCTTACTAAAAATAAACCCGATGGTGATCCCACGTCACCCTGCTCCATATAAGCCCGCCAACACAACATAACAATAGATCCTTACTTCAACCTTGGTCCTTAAATCTTAGAACCCAATCTCTATCATCTAGAATTCATTACGAGACCCGAATCCCTCATCTGCACATTGTATAAGCCTGAGAAAGTTGTATCAAGTCATAACCATAACCCAAGATGTAATCACATGATATACCCCATCACTTAGGCACTCACAGTAGGAACTGATGACTGTCATTACTGCCCAAAAAAGAATTCGGTGCCGGTAGCAAACCTCCTATCAGTTAGAACCTCGTTCAAAACCCTCATACCCTATCGATGATGAAAGAAACACGCATAATCGCTTAACCACTCATCTGATCAATAAGCCAAGAAACTCACTCGCCCGACCAAGACTATTGTCCAAATACTCAACAACATTTAGTGTTATTCTTCCAAACCTTCCTCATCCCAATACAATAGCGCAAATCTCAGGTCTAGAAACCTCATCTCAAACAATACAAGCAGCCCCACCGACAAATGCCAACAGTAATCATATGGAGCCCCACGCAACCCGGTTTCGTGCACCAACAATTAATAATTCAGACATGACAGATAACAATAAGAAAACTAAATAAGAATACTACTAAGGAAGTTAAGCAAATAGGGAAATTTTAGCATTTTACTATGAACTATCTTCAACAAGGTAAAAGCAAAATACATGAAATAGGAATAAAGAGTCACATTTCATCACTGTACAGTTGCGGCGTGCAACCTGATCCCATCACATCAATCCACATAGGGTACTCATCGAGCCATAATACTTGGGCTCACTGATCACATGTGCGTAAATATCAAGCACAACCGAGCACACAAAAATATAACTGTGGGAAAAATTATTAGGAACAAACAATACTGAGAAGGACAAGCACAACTATTGTGCAATAAGAAAATCAACATACGAAGGTCACCTTGCCCATAATGCCATGAGTCCTAAACCAAATCACAATATACGTGCGAAGAATCATGTAACCCTCACATCCCGCCATAGTATAAGAGAGAAACATATAACATAAACCAAGGCGCAAATAACATCCATTTTGCCCGATGATATACATATGGTAACAACTGCGCAAGAACAAACAGGTCCCATCCGATACAGAATACACATTCTCATTAGTCTCAAAAGAAACCCCCAAACCAATTTTCGATCATCCCCCAAACATGCAATTAACCTTCCAAAAGTTCATAGCAACCTTTCCATAAAACCTACTATCCATCATCCAATCCTTAACATTTCTTCACAACTCGCAATCAAGGAATAGTCGGCCAACGAGAACATCCAGTCTCTAAGCCTCACGAATACCATAATCTTCATATCCAATCTCAACACCGCTACTCAAATGATTGACACGTAACTCATACCCCCTCACCTTGAGAAAAAAATACCCATAAGTCGAAACACAATGTTTCTGCCAACAGACAAACTCTCCTCTGGTGGGAACATATAGTGCCAGCAAGATCTTAAACACTCGAAATTGACTGTGTCATCAAGAACTCATATCCTTCCCTCCATAACTATCTGCGTCCTTGTACATGCAACCTTTCAACCCCACACGGCGCATCGCCTCTAACATGCTAACTCGCAACACTATAAAAGTCTCATAGTCAACTCTGAACCATAAGCAAGTTGAACACCTCATCACCCGAGAATCTTTCATTTAACTCAATCCAGGAGAACACCACCACACGTAATATAGCTTCTATACATATAGAAAACATCAACTCCGACCGTGGTCATAACCATGATAAATTCTCCGGAACTCAGTAACACATAATCGAGTAATCAGAACCAATCGCCTCTAACTTAATCGAGTCACGCAGACTGTCAACCCGAAAGTAACTCAATCGGATATGACCGCCCTGAGGGAACTTCTTGGGAACCCGAAGCCATTTCTTGCATCACTCCAACATTGACATGTAGACCTTCCTTGAAAAGGAAATGCCGCTGATCCTATTACCATTCGCTACCATTTTTAAGCCCGCCCGCAGACAAATTCAAAAATACTTAAAGGCTACATAAGACCCGAAACTCTCCAGAACCTTCTCGATAACTACTCATCTTACTATGATCTCCAATACACAACTAATGCGTGTCGATCAACCTGTGCTTCACCAGCATATGACCATTCAAAGAAATAACAAGCAATATATCGGTACAGAAACTGATACGGTCCATGGCCCTACAATCCGATCGTCATTAGCAGACTCCACCACTTAGCTCGAAGCCATATATCACCTCATCGGCACCCCAAAGTACCATATCTTCACAGCATGCCCCGATCCCGCATGATTATTTAGCTGAATACTTCAAAACTCGTGCAATACTAGTCATAGAACACCCCGAAGACTCTGCCAAGCTCTTACCCATCATCTCAATAGTCAAACAACTTCCCCAAATGCTATGAAATGATCACATATTCACTCCACCGAATGGAAAACTTAAACGAGACACATGATCCAAACTCATCATGCAGGAGATGGCCCACCGATTATACTCAAATCAACACCTTGCGATGAACCCACCTTAGTCACAATAGCCAGGCCACCAGCCAATCTTCCCAAATCTGTGCTTACCAACCAAAAATATGAACCCGCCTCATATCACAAGTGAACGACTAGAAGATTTAACATTTCATCTACTTCTGAGGCTAGACAACACATCGTAATCTATCTGCAGCATCACCGATCGTCGGCACATAATGAATACTGAGTGCACAACACCATATATGAGCGATTGGGAGGAGTCAAAGTCGTTGATTTCAAGCTGAAACAAGGCTGCACGATAAGGAAAGAAGAAGGGAATTTTTTTCCTAAATGCCCTGTAGCCTCCCGAAGATAGCTATGGACGTCATCATACCGATCTACAGGACTCTACTAGACACTTGCTCATGACTCGCAGAACCTACGAACCTAGTGCTCTGATACCACCTTATCACGACCTAAAAATCACTAGTCATGATGGCACCAAACTCGATCCGCTAGGTAAGCCAACAAATAGAAAATACAATCCAAAAGAGATTATCGAAAAACAGTAAAGAATTAGCTGAACATTTACAAATTTACCCAAGAACTGGTAGTACGACTCATGAGCTTCTAAGACTTGAAATTTACAAAGCCGGTACAAATAATAACACGATCTGTTTGAAATTTACATAAACAGATTACTAAAATCTAAGCTACCAAGGACAAGTGGTAGCTATATCCGGAATGCACGAGCATCTTCAGAGTCAGCACCCGACATCACTCGCAGCTCCGCTCCAAAAATCTGTATGCAATGTACAGAAGTGTAGTATCAGTACAACCGACCCCGTGTACTGGTAAGTATTTCGTCTAACCTCGTCGAAGTAGTGACGGGGCTTTTTTTCGTTAAAAGATACTTTCTGATAAAACCTGCACCGTAAATCAGCAATATAACGATACTACGATATAATAGAGATGAATACATGAAGCAGATATGCAAATCAATAATCGAGTGTTAACAGAGATCACAATATGACATCTTCAAATACCTCGACCAATCCTTTCCTTAGAATGAAACAAATAAACCACAACCGTCAATTCTTAACTTTCCTAGCATGAGGAATGTACTCAGATATCAAGTCAATTGCACGACAATACTCTTCGTGCTTTTATATCGTCCTCGCCCAATTTATGTATAACAACACCAACCAGATGACAAAAATACTGATAATAGGAATTACAAAGTAGGAAATACACAAGTAGCTATATGAACGGGGATATACATGTGGGCAACAGTAAAAGACTAGGTGGAAAGCATGTGAGTGATGACAGCAATTGGAAACAAGGAATATCAACTTCAATTAACTAGCATGATAGATCCCTTAATACAGATATAACAAATAAGAAGGAAGCACGTGATCTTTACACGTTAACAAGTAGAGGCAAGAATGACTAGCATGGTGGAAGGCTTGTACCAAGTGCAACAGAATAGATACGACATAAGTGTAAATGATATTTGCAAGTTAAACAAGCAGAAGATATGAGCGACACAACAACAATTGATATAGAGATAAATGATAGAACAATAGCAACAGGTCACATCAGATCTAAGATTACAACAATAACAGCTCAAGGTAAAGACAATAATATATATACGGGAAAACATATATCGTAACATAATGCATGTCCCTCATCCTCGCCTGCACGGAAACACCCATCGTGCCATGACCTCATGATGATATAAAAGCATAACATTATAGATAAAATGGCACAACATCACCCTTCGTGCTTTACACTCTCATAACATGGCACGACATCACTCTTCGTGCATTACACGCACATAACGTGGCACGACATGGTGCTTTTACTCTCAATAATATGGAACGGCATCACCCTTCGTGATTTTACACTCTCCCTCACATGATAATGTACAAACAATGGCACGACATCACCCTTCGTGCTTTACGCTCTTCCTTACCAAGCATATGTATATCAATGACAAACAAGGCAGGAAGCATAAATAACATCAAGGGGAGTGTTTTTAACAGATATTCCAAACAAATCTCAACCACAAATTTCCAAGCCAACAATGGTTAAATAAACCCTCAAGAACTGTATTATTCAAATACTTCCACAAATCTCACAAATGATCCACAACACAAGTATAGAATCTAGTATCTCAAAAGATCGGCTGTAGCAATGTATTAATGATTACACAGAGGGATGACCGAATTAGACACATCAATGTATTCTCAGAATTCCATCAAATTTGATCAATTTATAATAGTCTAAGTCTTGATGTCTAACATTTAGTACTATGTTTTTGATATCTAGAAGTCAAGTGAGACATGAATCAAGAAGGTCACGTAGTTCTACAAGACATAATTATAATATAATCTACCCCCGAGCATGATTAACCCTGGAACATACATATATGCTCGTCACCTCATATATGTATCACCCCCGCATGTAGCAAACAATGTCAAATAGGAGGAAAAATTTTCTCAACAAAGTTAGACAAGACACTTACCTCGAACAAGTAAATTACAATACCGAGCAAGCCAAATGATGCTCCAAAAATGCCATCACGCGCGTAGTGACATCTGATAGGCTCAAAACTAGCCAAAAGCAACTCAAATACATCAAATAAAGTCAAAGGAAACAATTCCAAATGATAAAGATCGATTCCTAAATCAAATCCCAAATCCGGCCAAAAATCACACCTAGGCCCACGCCTCGAAACCAGACAAAACTCACAAAATCCGATAACCCGTTTAATTACGAGTCCAACCATGCTATTTCACTCAATTCCGACTCCAAATCAATGTTCAAAAATTAAAAATTTATATTATTAAACTTTATGCCAAAACTCCCAATTTTCTCTTTAAAATTCATCAACCAAAAGTTAAAGTCGAAGATAAATTCATGGAATATAACCAAAATCGAGTACATAACAATTACCCCAATTCATATGGTGAAAATCACCTAAATTGCCAATTTCGAGCTCCCAAACTCAAAATATTTTAAATTAACAAAACGCTCATTTTAACACTGTTCTACCTCGTTTCTTGTGCCAAATGATCTTGAAACTCGCTTTTGATGCCTCCAATGGATTTCTTGTGAAATTCTAGTCAAGTTAGTCTCTTGAATCACTCCATTTGACCTTATATTGAAGGAGATATGTTGGTTTCAATATAGTGCAGATTTTCAAATACGAAGTCAGATGCAATTTCATAATTAATACGAATCATACCTCAATCCAAAAATCAATGAATTTGAAACTTCAAACTTCCACAACTGATGCCGAACCATGAAATCACGTCTGATTGACCTCAAATTTTGCACTCAATTCACATTTGACATACATGCCCGCTCCAACTTCTGGAATTGAAATCCGATCCCGATATCAAAAAGTCCACTCTCGGTCAAACTTTTCAAAAAATTCAACTTTCACCATTTCGAGCCAAATTCAACTATGGACCTCCAAATCACAATCCAGACACGCTTCTAAGTCCAAATCACCCAACAGAACCATCAAAATTCTAATCCGAGGTCAAATACCAAAAAGTCAAACTCTGTCAACTCTTTCAAATTTAAAGCTCCCTAGTTGAGAATTATTCTTCCAAATCAGTCCCGAATAACCTGAAAACCAAAACCGGCGATTCACATAAGTCAAAATACATCATACGGAGCTACTCACGCCCGTAAACTGCCGAGCGAAGTGCAAATACTCAAAACAACCAGTCAGGTCGTTACGTTCATTTTCAAAAAAAATTCAAAAACTTGCAAATTTTTATTCAAACACATTTTTGAATGTTGTTTTTTGAAAAGAAAAAAAATTATAGACAAACGGGCCTAATTGTGTCATCAGAGCTCTTTTTAGTGGTATAATTATAGTAATTTGGTACTCAAAATTTACTTATCCGATTAATTCATATTTGCGTTGCGTGCGATCCTTTAAAGGGGAAGTGCTTTCCATTTACATAATTCAAACAACCAGACATCTAATTAAGGGTGGATGAATCACCCGTTCAATCACGCCCTTTGTCATGTGCAAAACGAGTTTGTAAGTAGTGTGGGTCGTTATAAACTGAGCAATTTCAAAACATTATTTTTTAAACCAAAACAAAAACCCAAATCAATGTTCTCTGAATAATCGAAAACTTCAAAATCAAATTCAAACACTTACAGAAAAGAAATAAAACGAGACCAATGTAAAACCAAACCATTTCCAGACGAGCTAGTTTCTAGTCATAATTCATGGGCTGTAATTGGGTGAATAGTGATACTAAAGTAAAGGGACTTTTTCGTATATATACAAAATTCAAAAAATTACCCGGCTTATCTAAGTTTTTTATTTACAAACAAAAAGTAACTAAATTTTTTTTGAAAAATATATACAAATTCGGTTCAAATCTATAATTTATCTATAACTTAAATATAATTTTTTTTGTGCAAAAATCCGTTCAAAAACTATAAGTTACATAAAATTTATAAACTAATCAAAACTAGCTCGAATCTTCATCAAATTCTCTTAAAATTGAGATATAAATTCCAAAGGGTATTTTCAAGCATTTGCAAGAACACTCAATCCAAACAAATAATAATTTCGCAAAATTCGATTTTCTAATTCAAAGCTTCGAAACCTTTTACTGTTTTCAATAGAGTTTAGACTCACGTATTCACGTTTTTTTGCCCTTAAACTAAACCGACATCCAAATTAGCAAAAACTAGAGAAGATTTTGAAGGTTTATTTCATATTTTCTTATGAAAAACTGAAAATTCAAGGAGTGTATTGAATTATTCAAATAGCTAACAATGTTAGTTCTATATTAGTTTGATAAAATTAGTTTACGTTAATATATTTTATAACTATTCACGAATATAGAATCTATTTTTTGTAGATAGATTTCAACTTGAAGCGACAACAAAGTGACGGAAAGGAAATTTGATAACAAATAGCAAAGGCAAAAAAATGGGGAGGGGTAGTGTAGGGAAATAATGCTCACTTTATCTTTAGAATGGGAAAGGAACGCCCTTTGACTCAAAAGTCTACCAGAAAAATAAAAAATTATTGCTGGAATTTACAAAAATTTAACCAACGATCCTGAAATATTTTTAGCATGTTTTGATTATATAATTATGAACTACAATATAAATGGCGAGACAACCAGCAATTTCAGAAGTTACATAAATAGAGCCTTGTGTAGAGAAATGCATCCACTAGTTTGAGGATGAGAAAAGTTACGGAGAAACACATGCATTAGTTCGGAAACACGGTAACCGGGTTTTATTTTTGCAAATTTCGTCAACAACTTATAAATTTCAGCAACAACTTTCCATTTTGTTGGTTATCTATTGGGTTAAAGGAGGTTCTCTTTCCCATTCAAGAGGTGAAAGGGGTATTATTTCCCTATGTTAAAATGTTAATGTGGTAAGGTGGAATTTACTCTTACTTTGTATATAAATGATAAATTATATATTAATTGATAATTAAGTTAAAACTTTAATATTGAGGGTAAATAAGTATCCAAAGTAGTATAGATAACTATAAATTAATACCATTCTCTAAATATAGATTTCTGTATATGTTATGCAATTAGTATTATTTATGTAGAATACAAAATTCGAACTAATATTGTATTTGCTGAAATGGAGAAGTTATATGAGAAAAGCCTCAAAATGAATGGAACAGTGTTAAAATGATTTCTCAGTATATCATTACTTGTACAACCTATCTATATATACATGTCTTACTAACTAACTGTCACGATCTGAAATTCTCATCCTTGGAATCGTGATGATGCCTAATATTTCACTTATTAAGCAAGTCAATGTTAGAATAACTTTTATCCATTTTTAACAATTCAAACTAAATAATAACCAAGAAAACTGAATAAACTGAAACAGAGTGAGAAAATTATAACAACGATATTTAGATACAATCCCAAAACTGGTGTCACAAGTACACGAGCGAATAGAATAATACAAATAATTGTCTGAATTAAAAAATGACTGTCTCAAATGAAATAAACATCGAGAATAAGGTAGAAGGGGACTTCAGGGTTGCGAACGCCGTGCAACTGTACCTCAAATCTCTGTCAGGCAATCAAGCCGAGCAATCTACTGACCTCCACCAGGATCGACAAAAAAATCTGCACAAGAAGTGCAGAGTGTAGTATGAGTACAACCGACCACATGTACTTTGTAAGTACTGAGCCTAACATCGACGAAGTAATGACCAAGCTAAGGCGAGTCACGTACAATAACCTGAACGCAGTATAATAATAATAATAACAGGGAAGGAACACAGAAAAAGTAAGGTAGTTAACTTATGAAAATAAACTCAATCCTCGAAATCAGTAAAACCAGAAACATCAATCCTCAGAATCTCGTATGAAAAAACTGAAAGCTAACACAATGCAACAACGAATACATAACACAAAATCTATTGTCGTGCGTAACCCGATCCCACCGTACAAACACAATCCTCCCTTATTTCACCATATCAATATCAAGAACAACATGTAAAATCCGTTGACCATATAATCAGAATCAATATCATAATCCTCTCTTATTTCACCATATCAAAATCATATATGAAATGTGTTGCGGCCTGTAACCCAATCCCACCATATTAATATCAATCCTCCCTTATTCTACCCGTTGCGATGTGAAAACCGATCCATCGACAAAATCAGTAAATGTAATCAATTCAACAACTCAATTCACAAGAATCTCTACGATTAAAAAATATGAAAGCAAAGCCATAAAGGAACCTCGTACCAAATTAAGGAATGCTACAATTAATACAAAGCAGCATGACAAGCCAAATATATAACAACTAAAGTGTACAAGTAAGACAAGTAAGGCAAGTAAAAATTAATCATGGAATCATGAAAGAAACGAGCATTTCAATACAAGAGTAAATACATGATAAGTAACAAGATACGACATAGAAAGCAATTAAAACATGTAACAATGAAGACATGGAATGAGATAAATAATGAAATACAAAAAAACATGAAAGCATCTATTTTTACGGTGTATATACATGTATCACCTCGCGTATACGCCTCTACACATGTAATTCACATAACACATTGCTCAAGGGTTCCTGATTCCCTCAAATCATGGTTAGATCCAACACTTACCTCGCTCTGCAAGAGTATCAAAGCTCAACCAGGGTTTTTCTCTGAAATTTGCCTCCAAACCGATCAAATCTAACCAAAATTGACTTAATATCAACAAACAATGCAAGAAAAATCAACCACAATACATAAAGCTAAGATCTTACACTTTCCTAAAAGTCAAGTCGGGACCCGCTGTCACGATCCAAAACTAAATCTGTCGTGATGGCGCCTAACATGGTACTAGGTAAGCCGACACACTACCAAAAACAATCAATATTTCATTTTTAAGATGAAACCAAAACTATTTAACAATAAACCTGCATAAGGAGTTTAAGTCAAAACAACAGTGCGGAAAGAAAGCCTGAAATCAGGGTGCCACTAGTCATGAGAGTCTACTACAACCGTCTGACAACACCAAGACTAACATAGCATGGAAATAACTGAATACAACTAAGGGAAGATAAAGGGGGAGAAAAGCAGGGCTGTGATCGTGAGATAGCTACCTTACTAACTCCGTTGGACCTGCCATTGAGTAATCAAAACCCGCTACCAGGTTCAAAAATACCTGGATCTGCACACAAGGTGCATAGACTAATGTGAGTCCGCCAACTCAGTAAGTAATAAAAGTAAATAGAGACTGAGCAGTAGTGACGAGCAATAAAACATATACAGTTCATATCATGAAATCTCAGTAAAATACAGCAGGCTTTTAAAATCAGGATTTTCAATCAACTCAGCTCATTTTATTTATCTTGAAAATGGTAATTACAATTATATTTGATTATGTGATTCTAAAAATACATGATCTATTTTAATACCAGTTGCTTAGGCAGTAGATGCTAAGTGAGAAGTGAAAGACAAAACAAGAATGAAGGGTAACTAAATTATGCAAACCGGGCAGCGGAGAGACGGGTCTCGAGGTTGTTCGGAATGGGCCTTGAGGTCGAGCTTAAGAGCTTAACAAGGGGTTTTTGAGGATGATATAACAGTATTCAGGGCCTCATAGGTAGCCTATTTGTGATTAATAACGAGTCATAAATGAGAAAAACTGATGAACATAATAAATGAAAGGCAATAAAATAATGGAACAATTATAGAGAATATTTTAGTTAGAGAGCAGAGGATGTTCTTGTTCTTGTATTGAATATCATGTATCTTACAAAGTGACAAAGGTCCCCTTTATATATGATGGGGAATCCCAACATAGTACATGTGTAATTAATGTAAAGAGAGATGGCTGGTACAACCATTTAATCCCACGGTACGGGCTTGTACAATTTTACGTACTTGGTCAGCTTTAACCACGTGCCTTTTTGGGAGTTTCCCTCCTTTCCACGCTGGTCTTCAATTTTCACTACCCCAAGGTCGAGGACCTTCGATATGCCTCCTCTATGCCAAAACTCAAACCTTCGAGCCTTCTAAGCGTCGTAATGACCGTAAAATCGGGCTCTCCGATTTTAGCCGCATACAAATAGTCCCCGCGTTTCTTAGAATGAAGTGATAAGAAACGGTCTTGACCTCTTGCCTCTTCGACATCCCTATTATGACGTCAGCCCCTTCAGAGAATTAAATTATGTGACATAAAAAGCAACGCAGAGGTCGCCGTCAACACAATTCTCGAGAAGCCCATGAACCGTTATTGGTTTGACCTTTCCGCTTCAATGCATGCCCAAAGGGCCTCTATAAATACTTCAATCACTTGCCTTTTCATAATTTTACATCTTCTTCAAAACTTCAAACTTTTACTAAGTGCTTTCCATTCTCATCTTCTATCTTCGTTTGCTTCTTCATCTTCTTTCTTCAAAACTCAATTATAATCATGGAAAAAACATCCAAAACGGTACCACAAAAAGAGGGAGCCGCTTCTTCATCACGCCAAAGGCAAGTCAAAAACTCCTCCTACCATCGAGCAATGCATCCCTGGCCCTTTCGACACCATCTCTGATTTCACGATTGAAAACCCCCCTTCTACACCGGGCCAATGCGAGCCCATGTCTCGATATATAAGTGTAGTATCCGATACTGAGAGGGTAAAACTTGACTGCCGTTGTGGGGAGGCAGTCTGAGTAGAAATCCCTACAGCTGACGAAAGCATAGTCACGCATAAGGTTGGCTTTATCAATGTATATACATACCATTTTACCTTAGGCCCCGTAGATTCTTCTTCTCCACCGATTGACCCAGTGATTTTTTATCATCAATACCGAGTGACACTCGGTCAGATCTATCCTTCTTTTTGGAGGATTGTATATATGTTTCGACACATTACCAACATGGTCGAGGGAATGACTTTCACCCTCGACCATTTGATCAGATTGTACAACCCTCGTCTCTTCCGCGGGGGCCTAATTAAACTGCACCATCGATCCGCCAAGGCGTTCCTCGCCTGTATCGACGAGGATAAAGATCGGGGATGGATGAGCCGATTTGTTAGAATTAGAACTTCGGACATAATCCGTGCTGATAGAATGTCGTTCCCGGAGGAATGGAATATGAAACGTAAGTACCCCTGAATTGAGCATGTTTTGCCATCTCTTTTTCTCTTTGACTGATCTTCTTCTAATTGTGTAGCCAGCGTTTGGTTTCCCAGCGCAATCCAGGACCTTCCGAGGTGGGTCAAATTTTTGGAATCCTTTTTCCCATACAACAAACGCGTTTGGCGCGATCTGGCTAAGACACGGTGGTAGGCCAAGAACCATGGTATGCGCTCATTGCTATTGGTTTCTCATTCTTTGTAAGAACTTTTGATGGCGATTTTCTTTTATATAACTCGCTTATGCATGCCTCAGTGAAAGTGTGTTGATGAGACCACGCCCACCTGGTGAGGAAGAGGCTCCGAAGATCGCCAAGGACAAGAAAAGGAAGAAGGAGGCCTCGGCGGAGTCTCCAAAATCAAAAAGGGCAAAGGCTCGGAAGCCCAAGACCGATGCCACGGTCTTATCCTCAACGATCGCTGAGAGCCTGCGGGCCGAGGAAGAGAGCGATGATACCTGCCCTTTGGTAGAAAGGGCAAAATGAAGCGCTGATGCTTCGAGAGTTGACGGGTGGTCGTATGCTGAGTTAGAGGCGGCCGATGCGGATCTGCCCTGTGTTGAGGAGACCCTCGATGAAGGTTCGAGTGCAGTCCCCGAGACGCTCGTGGGACATGGCACGGTCCGTGTTGATGAGCTCGAAGGGGTTGCTACTGGAGCTTTTCGGGGTCGGGAAAAAGCCTCGATGGAGGCTGATATTGCTGGTGGATTTCACTCGGGCCCGTCGCTTTCTCCATGGGAGATACGAGATGCCCAAGTCAAGAATGTTCTTGTTTTGGAGGCCTCTTGTGGAGAGGATAATGCCTTTAGAGACTATTTTGAAGGGGTAGAGGAGGAGACCGATGTTGATGCCCCCGTCGCCCTCGAGGAGGCCGAGAGGCTCCAAAAGTAGGTGATATTCTCGAAATAATATGTTGTTCTTCAACTTTCTACTCTTGCTTTCTAATGTTCTTGCTATGTGCTGCAGGTCAAGAAGTTGTATGACCAATCCTTCTCCAAGATGCAAGATGAGTTTTCACATCGTGGAGAGGAGATTGAGAAGCTTATGTCAGAGTCGGTCGAGCTGGAGCTCTATGTGCTTGAAAAGAGGAAGAATTGATTAACCTCCGGGCATGCTCGGAGAGATCGCTCCGAGAGAGGGCCGACTTCATTGAGCAGGTATTCTGGTACCCACAATTTTATTTTGAATTGCAATGCTTGGTGCTGATCGATTTATTCTCTGTGCTTTTCAGATTAGGCAGAAAGATGCCCTGGTGGAGCGGCTCCGAGAGGAAGTTGCGGCCAAGGATGTAGAATCCTTGAGCTAGCTCACCTGAATGATGCCACAGCTTCGGAGAGGGATGCGCTTCGGGGGAAGCTATCCTCGATTCAAGACCTTCTTCGAGGTGATCAGGAACAGGCTGTTGCACTATCTGCGGCCAATTTTGAGGACGATGTATTTGTCTCCTTATACAAGAGAGATGTTGCTGCTGCGAATGATCGTTCCAGGGAGATATCCGAGAAGGCCAAGCTAAAACTGTCTCGGGCAGTTGCCCATGCCCGTACACAAGCCAGGAGGCAAGCCCTCGAAGAAGTGAGCGCTAAAGGCGTCGATCTCTCTGCCGAGATCGAAGAAGCCAGGGCCTTGGAGGAAGAATCGACAATGCCAACTACGTCGGGAGAGGGCTCTGAAAGCGTCTCGGACAGCAGCGAAGGCGAAAAGTAGATTCTCCTACTGTTTTGCTTTTTTCCTTTTATGTATGTGGGACCCTCGGGGGAATTTTTGTAGAAACACCCTTGTAAATGCATTTTTTGAAATAAAATATCTCGTTGTTACATATCTTCCAAACTTTGTCCTGCAATGCTCACACAAAATTTGACTTTCAAGCTTCGATTTTTAGCCCTTCGGAACCCGCACTTGCGATAGTAGATCCCCTCGAGATCGGACACCTTCTCGAGGTTAGGTCAGTATGGGAGCTTCGATCCCTCGAACACTATGTGACAGTGTCATTTATGTGACAATACCGTGAAGTGACCGAAGTGGCCCCACCGGTACACTTCCCCAAACGTTATGATAGCTTTGTCAGAATTAAATCTTTTCAAAGTAGTTAAATAGCCACCGCTTTCTCAATATATATTCTTGCTTCCTCTTCATTCTAAGTCTTGCAACTTTGCAAAAGTAGATTTCTTTTCAACGTTTAATTCCTTTTCTCATCTTGCGAAACTGTTTTCATCTCTTCATCTTTACCTTTGCTTGAGTAGTTATGGATTCCATGCCCGAATCCATTCACCAAGAAGAGGAAAACCTTACCTCTACATCTTTCCCGGCTAGTGGTATACTGCTGCTGTACGATGAGTTAACCTCGAGCTGCTTTGCTTTGAAGAAAGACTTTGCACTAGAGAAACCCTTCGATGCCCCGGGCCATCGAGAGCATGTGTCGAGGTTCATCCGATCGATAGAGGAAACCCATCTCGAGGCCGTAAGGAGAGACTGCGGCTGGGGAGAAAATGTGATGCTATAGATACCTTCTCGAGAAGGGAACATCATGACCTATGTGGAAGTATTCTTGACCGTGTATACATACCTATTCACATTGGGACCCCTCGATCGCCTTGTGCTCGAATTCTACAAGAGCTACCGAGTCACCCTGGCTCAGATTCATCCCTCCTTTTGGCGGATAGTGCTGATGATAAGGTATTTTACCGAAAAGGCTGAGCTCGAGTTTACCCTTAGCCACCTTATTAGATTACATTGGCCTCAGTATTTTCGGAGTCTGATAGAGTTACGACGCCGATCCAGGAGGCCCTTTATTGATAGTGACGACAAGGACCGGAACCGAGGATGGATGAGTCGGTTTGCCCGAGTGAGGACCATCGATATTATTCCTGTAGAGTTCCTGCTGTTTCCCGAGAAATGGAACTTCAAATGTAAGTTACGTCGTACCTTAGTGCCCCTTGCTTTGGTTGATTTATAAGAATGTTTCTTTAATTTTCTCAGCGGTTCTGTGGATGCCGGAAGAGATCCTTGATCCTGCGGACTGGACTCGAAGGCTGGAAGCTTCGTCGACCTATGATGAACGCAAGTGGCGAGATCTGTCGAAGGGCAGATGGGAAGCAAAGTACCACGGTATGAGCCACGTGATTTCCCTAATGAGGAATGTTTCCTTTAATGTGTACTAACTCTGCTACCGCAGGTGTTGGTGGACTCACGGAGATGAGGTTGTGCCCCTTCGAGAAGAGGGAAGGTTCGTCTGCTTCGAAGCCGAGGGAGGGTAATAAAAAGAAAAGGTCCTCGATGGATGAAGACATTCTGATACTTGATGGCGTCGACGAGTTTTTCCAGCATGAGTTCGTCCCGCACTCCTCCCTTCTCACGGGCAACTTCTCTTGCCTGCACACACTGAGGCGGGGCCTACCTAGAGACACAGAGGAGATGCCGCCGCTGAAGAGGAATTCATATGCGTTGGTTATTCCGAGGACGTCAAATCTCCTTGGGAGGATAGTTCTTCATCTACGGCTCGAGCCAGGGGGACTCCCGAGGTTCCCGATTTTGCTAGGACTGAGACCTCTAGTTTTGAGGGAGAGGTTTCTCGAGAGGGAAGGAGCAAGAGTCCTTTACCATTGTCTGATTCTGCCCTCGAAGGTACTTCGAGGGACTTTCGGGTCCAGGGGCCGCCCGAACCAAGTGGGGACTATAGTGGTCATGTCCCTACGCAGAGTGGTTCAACTGGGGTCGATAGGGCCAGGTCAGTAAATGCATGCTCAACTCTTGAGGAGGATCAGCAGATCTGTTCCGAGGTGAGTTTTGATCGGACTTATTGGCTTTTCAGCTATGAATCTTCGTTCTTTGAACTAAAACTTTTATTCCATAGGTTTTTGACAAGCTCAAGTTCGAGATGCTTCGTTGTGAGACCAGGTTGCGGGAATCTTTAGGCAAGGAAAAATATCTCAATCTTCTTTGTAATAAGAAGACGAAAGAGTTGATACATCTTCGGATGGAGATGCATCGGAGTCGAAACTATAAAGGCAATTTGGAGTGTCAGGTGACCCTTATCCCGAAGGAGTGCATGCTCCATTTCCCGCTTTTGGAAACTAATGTTTCGGTGCTTCAGTTGCAGAGAAAAATGAAAACTCTGGAACGCCTTTGGGGAGAGGTCATGCAAGTGAATTCCGAATGCAATGCATTGAAGGCGCAGATAGGCGTTCATGTTGCGGCCCAAAGGAATGCCTTGTCCAATGCTTCTGCCCTCGAGGTACAACTTTGCAATGCTCGAGAAAGTAGCTCGATTCAGACGATCAGGATTGCCAAGCTCGAGACTGGTCTTTTGAATATGAAGGCCGAGGTCGTGGATGCCTGGGCTGAAGCAGAAGAAGTTCGAGCGAAGGCCGATAAGAAAGTGGCCGTTTATTTGAAAGATGTTGTCGATGCTCGGGCTGAGCTGAGAGGATCTTTTGATAGAGAGAGGAGGGGCAATGAGTATGCCCAATGTAGGTCTCGGAGGGAGACTCTTGAAGATATTCACGCTAGGGGTTTTGATCTCTCGGAAGAGATAAAGAAGGCCAAGGCAGATGAGATCGACGCCGAGTTTTTCCTTTCTTCCGGTGCCGATGCTGGTATTTGAGGGCTTCCGAGGGAGTTGGTCCCTAGATCAGACTAGTTTTTCTTCTTTGTTGTTCGTTTGAGGCTCCTGTGGGAGCGTTGTAAATATGTATTTGTAATACACACACACATATATATATATATAAAAGATTCTTTGGATTCTCTGATTTGCTTTTCGATAATTAGCCCGGTGAATTAGACTTCGAGATGAAACCCTTGGGGTTATAAATTGGCCCTGAAGCTTTTTAGGCTGGCGACTTGGGCTCTTATTCATTTGGCCCTGAGGCTCTTTAGTTAACCATTCCGGGCTCAGTCTCCGAATCGGGTTTCAACTCGAGCTCATTGACCCTTAGGTTTTTAAATTGGCCCTGAGGCGCTTTGGGTCGGTACAACCTGTAGCTGGCGACTTTGTCTCTTACGCGTTAGATCGGTACGACCTTCGGTGTAGCTGGAGACTTGGGCTCTTACGTATTTGGCCCTGAGGCGCTTTAGTTAAGCGTTCGGGCTCAGTCTCCGAATCGGGTTTCGACTCGAGCTCATCAACCCTTAGGTTTTTAAATCGGACCTGAGGAGCTTTGGGCCGGTACGACCTATAGCTGACGACTTGGGCTCTTACACGTTAGGTCGGTATGACCTTCAGTGTAGCTGGCGACTTGGACTCTTACGCATTTGGCTTTGAGGCGCTTTAGTTAACCATTTCAGGCTCAATCTCCGAGTCGGGTTTCGACTCGAGCTCATCGACCCTTAGGTTTTTAAATCGACCCTGAGGCTCTTTGGGTCGGTACAATCTGTACCTGGCAACTTGGGATCTTACGCGTTAGGTCGGTACGACCTTCGGTGTAGCTGGCGACTTGGGCTTTTACGTATTTGGCCCTGACGCGCTTTAATTAACCATTTCAGGCTCAGTCTTCGAGTCGGGTTTCGACTCGAGCTCATCGACCCTTAGGTTTTTAAATCGGCCCTGAGGCGCTTTGGGTCAGTACGACCTGTAGTTGGCGACTTGGGCTCTTATGTGTTAAGTCGGTACGACCTTTGGTATAGCTGGCGACTTGGGCTCTTACGCATTTGGCCCTGAGGCGCTGTAGTTAACCCTTTTGGTTTCAGTATCCGAGTTGGGTTTTGACTCGAGCTCATCGAACCTTAGGTTTTTAAATTGGCCCTGAGGCGCTTTGGGTTGGTACGACCTGTAGCTGGCGATTTAGGCTCTTACGTGTTAGGTCGGTACGACCTTCGGTTAGCTGGCGACTTGGGCACTTACGCATTTGGCCCTGAGGCGCTTTAGTTAACCATTTCGGGCTCAGTCTTCGAGTCGGGTTTTGACTCGAGCTCATCGGCCCTTAGGGTTTTAAATCGGCCCTGAGGTGCTTTGGGTCGGTACGACCTGTAGCTGGCGACTTGGGCTCTTACGTGTTAGGTCGGTACGACCTTTGATGTAGCTAGAGACTTGGGCTCTTACACTTTAGGTCGGTACGACCTTTAACCGGTTCTTTTTGAAGTTTTTTCGAAGTAATTGGAGGCCTGTGATTTTATGGCAACAGTTGGACGTCTCTGAGTCGCATTAGTTTGGCCGGAGCCTTATGACGGTGGTCATTATATTTGGCCGTAGCCTTTTAGTCCCCTAGTGAGACAGCCACGGCGTCTATATCGAGGGTATTCCTTTTTAGGGGTCTTACAAGTTCGATATATAGCCTTGACTCTGATATCGGGATTATGCCTTTTTAAGGCTTTTCAAATTTGTACATGCCTTGCTTGAGGTCTCAAGGTTTTGATGTTGCCTCATGGAGGGCTTATGAGTTTGAAGTTTCCAGCCCTGAGGTCTTATGGCTATGAGTTAGATAGCTTGATGAGCCGACAGTCGAGGATAGTCCCCGAGTCGGAGTTGATATTGCCTTATGGAGGGCTTATATTGTTGATATTGCCTCATGAAGGGCTTACGATCTCGAAGTTGCCAGCCCTGAGATCTTATGGCTTCGAGTTTTTGGTGACTCGATGGAGTGACTGTCGAGGACAGTTCCCGAGTGGTCGGTAAATTTATGGCCTTGGGGCCGTTTCTTGTGAAAATAGCAAACTTCATTGACGCGCGAAGTGTTTTGATGATAAAAGATTCTTCTCTGATTACTTTGTACAAGTATACATGTTTCACCATCGAGGGTTCAATTATTCTATATGGACATGGTTCATTCGACCGTTTGGTCCTGTACATTGTTCTCCTATCGAGACCCTCTTTGGCATATTTTAGTGATCTCCCGGGGGGATGCCCCTCAGGGTTTGAGGTTGATCGAAGAGAAGCCTTGAATACTTGGTGAGTTCTCCTTAGGTAGCATATGGGTGTCGCCTCATTAAAAACCTCGTCGGTAAAACCCATTTGGGATAAAATCTGACGTGAGGGGAAAAGAGCCAACACATGCTTTAAACCCCAAGGCCTTTGAGCTGGAGGGTGCTTTGATTCCTTTCAATCGAACACCTGGTACGGTCCTTTATTTGTAATAACTTAGTCGTGGTAGCGTTCAAGCCTCGATATGATTTGGTTTTCCGTTTCGAGGACGCGGCACGGTCCTTTATTTGTTCATACGAGGATGTAGTTTGTGATTGTTACTCGGTTGTTTGCTTGTTTTTTGGCTCCTTCGATGTAGAATTTTTCGGCGCCACATCGTGTACTGCAAACATTTCTTTTGCTGCGTGTTTCTCTCCGTATACTATTTTTACTCCATCCTTCGTAGGAAACTTCATCATTTGATGAAGGGTTGACGACACCGCCCTCATATTGTGAATCTATGGCCTTCCAAGAAATGCATTGTATCTCATGTCACTTTCGATGACATGAAACTTGGTATCTTGAATTGTTCAAGCCACGTTGACTGGGAGGATGATTTCCCCTTTCGTTGTCTCACTCGCCATGTTGAATCGGTTGAGGACTCGAGAGGCCGACACGATCTGGTCGAGCGACCCGAGTTGCTCTACCACCCACGACCGAATTATGTTGGCCGAGCTACCTGGATCCACGAGAACACGTTTAATTTGAAATTTATTCAAAATAAAAGAAATTTCCAGTGCGTCATTATGAGGTTGAGACAAGGTCTCGATGTCCTCTTTGCTGAATGAAAGAGCGTTTTTAGGTATGTGACTCCAAGTTTGCTTTTCCCTGGTGTTGGATACTTTCGTTTGCTTAAAATGGGTCCCTGAGGGACGTCGAATCCACCAATAATCATGTGGATGGCGTGTCGTGGTTCTTCTATTTCATTTTTCTTGTTTTCCTCTCTTTCTCAAAATTGGTTTTTAGCTCGGTCGCTGAGGAACTCTCAGAGGTGCCCTTTGCTAATCAGTCGGGCCACCTCTTCTCGAAGATGTTTGCAATCCTCGGTCTTATGACCGTGGGTATCGTGATATTTTCATACGAAATTTGGGTCCCTCTGCAAAGGATCCGATAGCACGGGTCTTGTCCACCTGGTATCCCTGATCTTACTTATGGCCGATACGATGTCTGAAACATCGATGTTGAAGTTGTACTCAGATAGCCCGGGTGCCTCTACCAGCCCTGTGTGCATGTCGAACCCTGCTTTGTTCACGAGTCCCCGAGGATTCTATCCTCGGTCCATCCTTTGGTCACTTCGAGGTATGTTACGCCTCGGGATATTTCTCCGATTTTCTACATACGGTTGATACCTTTCTTTGTTTGTCTTTGGCTCTCTCTCTGGAAGCCTCGATTCCTTTGCTAAGACTCTGCTAGGATACACCGAGCCCGAGGGGGCCTCCAATTGGTCGTCCTCGAATTTGATCTTCGACTGATACATGTTGTGTACATCCGCCCAAATTACGGTGGGATACTCGATCAAGTTTTGCTTCAACTGCTTTGAAGCTATCGAGCTTCGTTCATTCAAGCCCTGAGCGAAGGATTGTACTGCCCAATCATCAGAGATCGGTGGTAATTCCATTTGTTCTAGTTGGTAGCGGGATACGACCTCCCTTAGCATCGCATTCTCTCTTTGTTTGATTTTGAAGACATCAGATTTCCTTGTAGCGACCTTGATGGAAGCAGCATGTGCCTTCACAAAGGAGTCCGCCATCATGGTAAATGAATCTATCGAGTTCGGGGGCAGGTTATGATACCACATCATGACCCCTTTGGATAGTTTTTCTCCAAATTTTTTCAATAGGACGAATTCAATCTCGTCATCTTTTAGGTCGTTCCCTTTCACAGCACAAGTGTAGGCAGCAATGTGCTCATTAGGGTCCGAGGTTCCGTTGTACTTAAGGAGATCGGGCATTCTGAATTTCTTTGGAATGGGATTTGGGGCTGCACTCGATGAGAATGGCTTTTGCATGAACTTTGTTGAATCTACACCCTTCAGAATCGGGGGTGCTCCCGGGATTTGATTGACCCTCAAGTTATAGGTCTCCATTTTTTTGTCGTTAGCTTCTATCTTCTTTTCACCCGATTCAATCCTCTTTGCGAGGTCTTCGAGCATCTTCATAATGGAGAGGTAGGCTGCTGGCCCATTATTGCTCGACCTTTCTAGATCCTGTTCGACTTGAGGAGCCGTTTCTAGTAGTGTTGTGCTTGGGGTTCTCTGATGAATTTGTAGCTGGCAATAGCCACCTGTTGCGCTTGTAACATCTCAAAAATGACATGAAGGATAAATTCCCTTTCCCTTTGAGCAGGGGCTCCCTGCGCTTCACGTTGGCCTCCTTCACGCACACTTCCGTTTGTATGAGATCCCACATCAACATGTTGAGCTTTGCGTGAGCCTTCATCGACAGGGATTTGCACGTGTGCCCCTTCAGGGTTTTGCGGTGGCACACCAGCACCTGAAGCAGCTGCGCCATTCTCTTCGTGATACTCAGGGCCGTTGTTTTCATGTGCGTTTACTGAGTTAGACATTTTTGACCTGAAATTGAAGATTCTTGGACAAGAAAAAGTGTAAAGAATAACTTGTGTTTTTTAGAAAACCAGCACTAAAACAATCACTATTATTTTTATCCCCACGGTGGGCGCCAAACTGTTTACCTTGAAAATGGTAATTATAATTATATTTGATTATATGGTTCTAAAAATACGTGATCTATTTTAATACCAGTTGTTTAGGTAATAGATGTTAAGTGAGAAGTGAAAAGATGAAACAAGAATGAAGGGTAACGAAATTATGCAAACCGGGCAGTGGAGAGACGGGTCTCGAGGTTGTTCGGAATGAGCCTCGAGGTCGAGCTTAAGATCTTGACAAGGGGCTGTCGAGGATGATATAACAGTATTGAGGGCCACAGAGGTAGCCTATTTGTGATTAATAACGAATAATAAATGAAGAACAACTGACGAACACAATAAATGAAAGGCAATAAAATAATGGAACAATTGTAGAGAATGTTTTAGTTAGAGAGCAGGTGATATTCTTGTTCTTGTATTGAATATCATGTGTATTACAAAGTGACAAAGGTCCCCTTTATATATGAGGGGAAATCCCAAAATAGTACATTTGTAATTAATGCAAAGACAGATGGCTGGTACAATCATTTAATGCCTCGACACGGTCTTGTACTATTTTATGTACTTGGTCAGCTTTAACCACGTGTCTTTTTGGGAGTTTTCCGCCTTTCCACGTTGGTCTTCTATTTGCACAACCCCGAGGTCGAGGACCTTCGATGTTCCTCCTCGATTCCAAAACTCAAACCTTCAAGCCTTCTAAGCGCCGTAATGACCGTAAAATCAGGCTCTCTGATTTTAGCCCCATACACATTTAAATCCAGTTTCAGTAAAACCATTTAAAACATCTTTTAACAGTTTTCAATGAAGTGATGAAACAATGAGTAAAAATGATGAAAACATAAACAACCCCTCGGGCAAAACTCACCCGTATACAGCCCCTCGGGAACCATAAATCAAGAATATCCCCTCGGTGAACATCACTCGTGAACCGCCCCTCGGGCAAACATGAATCATAAACAGCCCCTCGGGAAAACCTCACAATCACTCATACACAGCCCCTCGGGAAAACCTCACAATCACTCATACAAAGCCCCTCGGGCATTACCTCACAATCGCTCTGCACAACATGAATCAAGAACAGCCCCTCAGGCAAAACATCATATCACTCACTCAGGGTACCCGCGCTCACTGGGGGTGTGCAGACTCCGGAGGGGCTCCTACATCCCAAGCGCTATAACAAGCCACCTCGTGTCATAAATCAATCAGGCCCTCGCCTCATAACAATCATGAATCAATAACAACATGTTGTGGCGTGCAACTCGATCCCATAATATCCTCACATGAGAAGCGCTCGGCCTCACTCAGTCAGAAACCTCTCAAGCCACTCGGGCTATCAGTAAAACAGGGTGCTCAACCCAAAATATCATTTTATGCATTAAAATGGAGTAATAAAGACTGAGTTATGAAATCAGTAAACATCATGACCGAGTATAGATCTTAAATCAAAAACAGTAAGAGGATAATAAGAAAAAACCCCTAAGGGTCCAAACAGCTTTGGCACAAGGCCCAAATATGGCATTCAACCCAATTTATAGGAAATTCTTTCTAAAACACATAAGTATCATATAATTTAAGTCAAATACGCAACTTTATAGTTGCTATGGGACGAACCAAGTCACAATCCCCCAACGGTGTACGCCCACATGCCCGTCACCTAGCATGTGAGTCACCTCAAAATAGTAAAACAATGTGAAATCCGGGGTTTCATACCCTTAGGACTAGATTTACAATCATTACTTACCTCAATCCGAGCAAAATCCTACTCTGAAATGCCTTTGCCCCTTGAATCGGCCTCCAATCGACCCGGATCTAGCCACAGTTAATTCAATTCAGTCGATACTAATTATAGGAATTAATTTCATATGAAAATACTAATTTTTCCAACAAAATCCAAAATTTAACTCAAAATTGCCCGTGGGGCCCACATCTCAAAATCCGACGGAACTCACAAAATCTGACAACCCATTCAACTACGAATTTAACCATACCAAAATTACTAAATTCCGATAACAATTCGGCCTCTAAATCTTCAAATCTTACTTTTAAATCCCTAGATCCAAATCCCAAATTTACACCTCTAAAACATGAAATCTAGTCGGATTATTTGATAATAATTCAATATTATGGAGTAGAAATGATCACAAGTGACTTACCTCAAGATTCCTCATGATTTCTTGCTCAAAAAATCTCCCCAAGCGTGTGTTCTTTCACCAAAAAACGTTAAAATGAGCTAAAAAAAAAATAGAACAACATTTAAAACCTAATTCTGGTCGCTAAAAGCTAATTCCCATCGCTAAAAGTGTCAAATCTGGTCGCTAAAGGTGAACACCAGATCTGATGCACAAACAGTCTTTAATTTCACTAAAAAGTCTTTAACTCCATCATATGAACTTGGAATTCGATGATTCTTTGTTCCTATGAGTCACAAATAATAATACGAACATAGTCCTTCAATCGAAACTCAATTTGGAACTCATTTGCACAGTGCGATACCCATTTCGCTCGTTAAATAATTAACTCATGTTTCGCATTAAAAATCCAATCGCGACTTGATGAAATTAGACCAAACTTTTCAGATCACTCCTATAATTCATTATCAAAATCACGGAAGTCTCGAAATCAAATTTCGATCTCTAGAACTAAAAATGGACCTTTGGATCATTACATGTTTATGCTCAAAACGACAAAATCTTCCAAAAACTCTTCCAAAACTTATCTGAGCCTCATGGGACCCCAACCAAGTATACTAACAAGTCTCATAATATGACACAAACTTATTCGATGCCTCAAATTACATCAAACAACGCTAAAACCGTGAATCACACCCCAATTCAAGCTTAATGAAATTAAGAACTTCCAATTTCTATATTCGATGCCGAAACCTATCAAATCAAGTCCGATTTACCTCAAATTTTGCACACAAGTCAAAAATGACACTACAAACTTATTCTAACTTCTATAATTTTATTCCGACCCCAATATAAAAATTTCCAATGCCGACCGAGAAACACCAAACTTTCAATTTCGTCAATTCAAGCCTAATTCTACCACGGACTTCTAAATCACATTCCAGAAGCGCTCCCAAGTCCAAAATCACGTAACGGAGCTAACCAAATTATAAAAATCCAAATCCGAGATTGAATACAAAAAAGTCAAAACTTGGTCAAACCTTTCTAATTTAAAGCTTCAAGCTGAGAATTGTTCTTCCAAATCTATTCTGATTATCCGGAAAACCAAAACCGACGATTTACATAAGTCATAATACATCATACGTGGCTAGTCAAGCCCGAGAACTGGCGAGCAAAGTGCAAATGCTCAAAACGTCCGGTCGGGTCGTTACATCCGCTTGGTCAAAACTCGAGATCCGGATCAAAACCCAATTACCCATTCACCCCCAAGCTCGACTATGTGATTAGTTTCTAAATCCGACCTCAATTTAAGGTCTAAATCTCAATTTTACAAAAATTCCCAATTCTACCCAAATCCCTAATTTTCTACCATGAAAGAGAAATTAAGGTTAGGAATCAATGGGTGTTGATGAAAATGGAGGAACACGAGTTAAAGTATATGATGCGACGCTAGAATTCATAGTTTAACATGTTATATGCCTTACAGTTTATGCGCATTAATGATAAAAATACACTTTTTATGTGCTTAATGGAGTTTATTTCATGTGTAGGTGAATTGGAGATGGAAACCGAGCTAAATGGATGCAAATACGTCGAAGATACGCTTGAGAGGCGAAGAGGGAACACCCTGGCCTTATCCAGGCGTTTGCCTCCTAAAGCCAGGCTGGCCCTGGCGTTAGGGGGCGTTAGCCTCTTAAAGCCAGGCCTGGCCTGGCCTTATCTAGGCCTTAGAGCCAAAACGCCTGGTCTCCTGGTTCTGGTCAATTTCGAGTTTTGACGAGTTTAAGTGCTTCCCGGTTGAAATAGAAGTCTCCTACACATTTAGGGTTTGTCCTAAACTTATAAATAAATCCCAAAAATACAACTTAGAAGAGATTCGAAGAGGAGATTAGAGGGATTCGGATGACAAGACATCAATTTGTACAAATTTTCTTCATTACTTTGTAGTTTAATTATGCAAGTTATTT
>ML341625.1:0-16569 GCA_005239505.1 Nicotiana paniculata | reverse complement strand
AGGGATGAGAGATTTCACCCCAAAACTTGTCTTGTCTTGTTCTTCATTATTTCTTAGCATTCTTATCATTTTTCCTTTTGGCTTTCGTTAAGATAGCATCCTATTTGGAAGGAACTTCAAATTAAGATTTTAAACATACCCTTAAATTATCCAAAACAAGGTGAAGCTTCTCTTTCTCTCCAGTTTCTTTCGAAATGCTAGGAAACCTATTGACACATTTTGAGGGAAGATCTGTTGATCCAATTACAGATACCTACAATTATTATGTCAAATCATTTCCTCCAACACAAAAACATGATTAAGGAAAGCTATAAGTAAACATTTAAACTAAATATATACAAACATCTCACATGCACGTCATCAACTAAAGATTGCACAAATTTCATTATTAAGTAGTTGCTCAAATATGGTACTGACTGCCCTAAATTGATTCTTCTTCAACATACAAGACTGCAGCAGCAGCAACAACAACTGTGACTTAATCCCAAACCAGTTGGCATCGACTCTTTTTTCCCTTTCGTGGGGATTAGCCCTAGTTCGGGGGTCGGCTCTACCTCCATTCCATTCCAATATTCAGTACTTGCAGGTTCTTTTTTATTTTTATTTTTAAATGAAACTAATACTCCTAACTCTAAATCCTCGCGGAAAAGAACAAATAAAGCATTTTCATTTCCCAAACTTAACTTTTCAATCCCTAGCTAAAAAAATCAGATCTGAAAGGGAACCAAATAAACATATAACAGAATTGAAACCCTTACGTTTGACCGTCAAGGTTACCCTGTCCACTGCTTCCACCACTAGCATATGAATTATCCTCTGCTGTCTGCCACACTGATTGCCACGCCTGCGACGGCGGCTGAGAATAAAAAGCCGCCGGATCAACCCCAGCCATAGCAGCAGGCCTACCCATCATCACTCCACCAGGAGGAGCAGGTTGGCCCAATGGAGGATAATAATACGGCACACCACTAGCAGTAGAGCCCACCATTCCCGGCCCAAGCCCAATAATGCCGCTCTCGTCCTTAATCTCATCCCTAGGTACAATGTCAACGAGGAAATCAAATATATCGGTACGAGTAATCGCCGCAGCGATGTCATTCTTCTGTAAAGTTCGGCGCTTGTTTTCCTCGGCGTGAAGCCACGAACGAATCGTGAGTTCGAGAATGAAGAGTTCACACGCTTTGGCGAAGAGAATTGGAGCTTCCGCGGAGATCATGCGTACGTCTTCATCGGCTTTCATGATTTTCTTAATGCGGGCGAGGGGAAGTTGGTGGTTTTTGAAATCGTTGGCTTGTTCGATTTCTTGGCGTTGGTAAGTCCAAAACATTTGGAGCTGTTGCTGTTGTTGTTGGAGGAGGTGGTGGTATGGTGTTTGCTGTGGATATGGTGCCGACTGAGCCGCCGCCGCAGCTGCAGCAGCTGTCGGCGACTGGTGAGGATTGTTGTCCATGGCGTTTTTGGGGAAGATGAAAGCGACGATTGCCTTCAAAATTTCTACGGAGGTCAGGAGGTGTAGTGGTGCACTCTGTAATTTATATGCTACTGCTCGCATCCGTCCCAATTTATGCGATTGTTTTCTTTTTTGTCCATCCTTAATGAAATTGATGTATCTTTATAGTTTTAAATAAGTTAATTTGAATTTGTTATTTTATCATTATTAATTTAGAGGCAAAAAAATATTTATGACTTATTTTACATTAGAAATACTACGGACCCGTTTGTTCATACGTTTTTTTTTGGAAGATTTTTTCGATAATGAGTTTTTCAAACAGATCACTTTTTTAAAATTTTAAGAAATTTTCTTTTCCCACACACAATATTGTAATATTTTTCAAGTAAAATACATGTTCATACATAATTTCAAATTCCAAATATCATTTTTTAACGTAATTTCAAATACTTTTTTTTTCATTTACAATTTTTATGTTCAAACGCTTACTAAATTCTTGCTTTATTTCTTAAATCATAAGTCAAACAACTTCACATAAATTAAAAAGGAGGAAGTATTACTTTTTTAAGTTGATTAGATATAAGAATATTTATCAATTTACATTTTTATAAAAATTTTATAAACGACGTATTAAACTATTATTTTTTTTAATTTTGATTGGTTGTACTATATCAAATAATATTTAATCACCACGTTAACATTTTTTTCCAATTACAATTATGCTTCCTTAGCGTTACTGACACTTTCTCTAAACATATTTTACGTGTGACACTTAATTTGTTTTCTGAATGTTCTAAAATATGTGATTACTATTTTTTCTTCCTTATAACCTTTTCTGTAGGCATTTAAATTTTGTCGAATTTAAATCGATAAAATAATTTGGACTATATTTTAAATTCGAGATATATTGGTCCAAATAAATATTATGGGCTAATATAATTGAATTAATGATATAATTACAACATATATGGATTAACTAAATAAATCTTACAGCCTGTTTGGCTAAGCTTCTAAAATCAACTTATTTTGAGAAGTGTTTTTCTCAAAAGTACTTTTAAAAACAGTACTTTTAGTGAGAAGCGATTTATGTTAGGCTAATTAATTTGAAAAACATTTTTGAGCAGTAATTAGTGTTTGGCCAAGCTTTTGAAAACTACTTCTAAGTGTATTTTTCTCAAAAGTGTTTCTTAGAAAAGTAATTTTGAAAAGAAACTACTTTTTTTTACTTCTCAAAAACTGCTTCTACTTCTCCTCAAAAATATTTTTTTTTCCTTCTAAAAGCTTGGCCAAACACCTCAATTTTTGGCCAAAAGTGCTTTTGGCCAAAAAAAAAAAATTGGCCAAACAGGCTATTAATCTATTGGGCTAGTCCATTTAGTTGAGCCACAAATGATGAGCCCACTTTATTAGGTCTAATATGTCATATTCCTAGATGCCCAGTTTGGTGCAACGTGTCAAATGACGTAGTACGCCAAGTCAAACGGAAGAGCCAATAGAATCGTGCCACGTGTCAAAATGACAAGGCATGCCAAGTCAAATTAAAAGGCCAATAAAATTGTGCCACATGTGCAAGTGGCGTGTTCTGGCCAATCAAATGAGGCCTTGTCACGCTCCAATCCTATTGGTCAGAAAGAGTTTGTTCTCATAAAAAATCTTCTATCCCACTACTATAAATAGGGGTCTTCATAACCCAGAAAAGACATCAGAAGTTATAACAAGAGGACGCAAGGGAGCTCGTGGATCAAAGGCCACAATTCTCTGCAAACTACAAGTGTTCAAGCATCCAAGCACTTCAACACAAATTTCAAGTATTCAAGATCAAGAACAAAGTCAAATTTAATATAAGGAGTTTAAGATCAAGGTTACTTGTTCGTGATACAATTCATGGCAACAATCAAAGTTTTCGCGACGGATAACTCAAATTCAAATTCAAGATCAAGCTCAAAGGCCCTTGAATTTATATTGAAAAAGTAGAATCAGAGGAATCGTAGAAAATGTAACACTCAAACTACTCTAATCAAATACTACGATTGTTGCAATATTTTTCGATCTTGATTTTATTTTCTCGACGCAAATTTATTGTCTACAAATTCTAGCACACCCAGTGGGATAATCTATACCTCTCATCTCTTCTTTTTCAAGTTCAAGAACAAGATCTAACAATTCGACCATGGAAGAACATCTTGTAAATTTGACCAAAGTACTTGAGAAGTTGACCAAGTATATCGAGGATCGAAATACTCGCCTCGAAAAGTTAGCAAGTGAGATCGAGAGCTTATCAGAAGCAAAATCAGTTCAAGCACATGTGGAGCTTTCTGAAGATAAAAAAGGGGAGAATCTGGTGCAAGGCAAACGATCGTGGTCAAAGAGATCCAAGTTTCTTCAAAAGTTCTAATTCATGTTGATCAATTGAAGGACTTCATCATAGGGACAATTGAATATAAAATTGATCCTCCGATTAAATCTTCCCTCGTATATACAAATTCATACACACAATGAATTCATAACTTAAAGATTCCTACTGGATATCCACCTCCAAAGCTTCAATAATTTGATGGAAAAGAAAATCCCAAGCAACATGTGGCACATTTCGTCGAGACATGCAACAATGCCGGGACTTGTGGTGATCATCTTGTCAAACAGTTTGTTCGTTCTCTCAAAGGTAATGCATTTGATTGGTACATAGATCTCGAACCTGGTTCTATCGATAGTTGGGAGAAGTTGGAGCAAGAGTTTCTCAATCGTTTCTATATCACAAGACTTATCGTAAGTATGATCGAACTTACAAACACTCATCAAGGAAAGGATGAGCCAGTTAATGACTTCATCAACCGCTGTAGGAGCTTAAGCCTCAACTGTAAAGATCACCTTAGCGAGACTTCTGGCATCGAAATATGAATTCAAGGCATGCATTGGAGTCTTCGCTATATATTACAAGGCATAAATCCCAAAACATTTGAAGAACTAGCAACTCGTGCACATGATATGGAATTGAGTATGGCTGAAAATGGAGATCAAAGGTTTCCTGGCTTTGAGCCTCATGATGAAATAGAAGCAGAGGATGCTGAGAATATGGGCAAGTATTCATTCGAAGATGAAGCTGAAGAGTCCATGCATGTTGCAACGCTCTTCAACGCACAAGCCTAAATTGCAAGTTATAATGCTCCTCAATGCACGAGCCTAAACTGCAAGTTGTAATACTTCTTGGCACATGAGTCTGTATTATATGTCACGAAGCTCCTCAATTTTGAACTAAATCTTTAATACATAAAGCTTTTTAAATTCGAGCAAAGTTTTCAAGTTGCAAAGCTCTTTAAATTCGAGCAAAGACTCAAGTCGAAAGCTCTTCAAAGTCGTGCAAAGACTTCAAGTCGCAAAGCTTTTCAAATTAGATCCAAACTTTAAGACGTAAAGCTCTTAAAATTTGAGCAAAGTCTTCAAGTTGCAAATCTCTTCAAATTCGAGCAAAGACTCAAGTCGAAAGATCTTCAAAATCTAGCAAAGACTTCAAGTCGCAAAACTTTTCAAATTAGAGCCAAACTTTAAGACGTAAGGCTTTTAAAATTTGAGCAAAGTTTTCAAGTTGTAAAGCTCTTCAAATTCAAGCAAACTATTCAAATTGCAAAGCTCTTCAACTATGAGCTAAATCTTCAAGTAATGAAGCTCTTTAAATTTGAGCGAAACTTCAGATTGTAAGCTAAATCTTCAAGTTGCAACTCTCCTCAACATATGATCCTAAACTTCATGTTATGAAACTCTTCAAACACAATATTCACGTCGCAAAGCTCCCTAAAATACGAGCTTAAACTGCAAGTTACTACGCTCCTTAATGCAAGAGCATAAACTTCATGTTACTCCTGGACATCAAGAGTATAAACTGTGTGTGGCCCCAAAAAGTGTTCTGTTAGGTCGAAAACCTCGAAAGGCGGCCTAGGTAAAAATTAGAACATTAAAAAATAGAAAAAATACACCAATTCTGAACTATGGTATGACTTGATCCTCTTCACCGAGGTACGTAGGCAGCTTAGAGTTTCATTCTGAGTTCAGTCACATAAGTTCAAAAGATACATAATTAGTTTTCCGAATGAAGTACGATAGAATGTAATCCATTCAATCAGCACTTGAAAATCGAGCTTAGATACCATTATTCTATTAAACTTTGGATCCTATTTGATTTAAAGGGGTCAACCCTCTATGGTAAATTGGTATTTTCAATTGGGACGATTTTAGGAGGATGCCAAGTATTTGTGCTGAAATCGGGGGTTCACTATGTCTTCATGTTCGCCAAATCTTTAAGTCTGTCGGTCTTCAAGTCAAAATATTTAAGCCTCCAAGTCTTCAAGTTGAGGTCCTCAAACTCACCGGTCTTCAAGTGGAAGTATTTGAGCCCTCAAAGTCTTCAGGTTAAAGCGTCAAAGTCCGCCGAATCTTTAAATCCATCAAATCTTCAAGTTTGTCGGTCTTCAAGTTGAAGTCTACAAAGTCCGCCAAATCTTTCAAAGTTTTCCAAGTGGTCAAATCGACGTCGTCAAGTCCACGAAGTCTTCGATTTGAAGCTCTATAATTTTCGATCTTAAGGTGGACATATGAGTCCCTTTTCACCTTAAGTTGGCCTCTTTGTGGGTTTGTCCTTAAAAGGAAACTATAACTTTCTAATCTTAAGGTGGACATATAAGTCCCTTTGCACCTTAAGTTGGCCTCTTTGTGGGTTTGTCCTTAAAAGGAAACTATATTTTTCAATCTTAAGGTGGACATGTAAGTCTCTTGAGAGTAATCTCTCCAATAGTCGAGCCACATCGAGAGTAATCCCTTTGATAGTCGGATCACCTTGAGAGTAATCTCTCCGATAGTCGGGGCACATTGAGAGTAATCTCTCCTATAGTTAGGCCACTATGATAGTAATCTCTCCGATAGTCGAGTCACATTGAGAGTAATCTCTCCGATAGTCGAGTCATTTTGAGAGTAATCTATTCGATAGTCGAGTCACATTGAAAGTAATCTCTCATATAGTCAAGCCACATTGAGAGTAATCTCTCCAATAGTCGAGACACATTGAGAGTAATATCTCCAATAGTCGAGCCACATCGAGAGTAATCCCTTTGATAGTCGGATCACCTTGAGAGTAATCTCTCCGATAATTGAGTCATGAGAGTAATCTCTCTGATATTTGGGCGGGGGATGAGTACTCATACCCTCACACCCTAAGATTGTATTCATCATGCATGAACCATCTCGTTAAACAAGAACATATCCTTCTTGTTTGACCTACAAAAGAAAAAGAAAAAGAAAAAGAAAAAGAAAAAAAGGGCAACCGAAAATTACAGACAAAAAAGAGAGTTTGTTACCTCTCCAGTCTTCGCAAATCAGACTTGAGAGTTGATGCAAAGAATGCGTCTTGATGTTACCAATTGAAGACGATGGTGTTATATATAATAATCAAAGGATGGCTGTTTAGAAGAATTAATTTCGATGTGGGGACAAAGTAATTTGCTTGTAAGGTGATCAAGCATGGTCCTACTCCAACTAGAATTCAAAAGGTGAGATGACATCACAAAAAGTTATGTTAATCCGGCTTCTTTTCTTTCTTAAAGAATCCTAGTGTCGGGGAAATTAAGTTTAAATGGTTGACGTAAGTAAACTTGCCAGAAGCTTAAAATTGAAAGTTCATGAACTTAGCAAAGTACGTAAATCTTGCTAAGGGAAATAAAAGGTTCTTGAATATTAAGTCTGAAAGATTTATATTTTAGAAACAAATTACAAATTGGGGTTATGGATTCAAGCTATGTAACGGTTTACTTCAAGTCTTGTTGTCGAAATTCAACATGCTTATACCTCAACAAGCCTTGAAATAGGGGGCATTTGTAGGCATTCAAATTTTATCGAATTTAAATCGATAAAATAATTTAGACTATATTTTAAATTAACTATATATTGGTCCACATAAATATTATGAGCTAATATAAATGAATTAATGATATAAATCCAATGTATATGGATCAACTAAATAAATCTTAATCTATTCCGCTAGTCCATTTAGTTGGGATACAAATGATGAGCCCACTTTATTAGGCCCAATATGCAATCTTTCTAGATGCCCAGTTTGGTACCACGTGTCAAATGACGTGGCATGCCAAGTCAAACGGAAGATCCAATAGGATCGTGCCACGTGTCAAAATGACAAGGCATGCCAAGTCAAATTAAAAAGGCCAATGAAACTGTGCCACATGTGCAAGTGATGTGTTCTGGCCAATCAAATGCGGTCTTGTCACGCTTCAATCTTATTGGTCGAAAAGAGTTTGTTCTCATCAAAACTCTTCCCTCCCACTACTATAAATAGGGGTCTTCATAACCCATAAAAGACACCAGAAGTTATAATAAAAGGACACAGGGGAGCTCGTGGATCGAAGGCCACATTTCTCTGCAAACTACAAATGTTCAAGCATTCAAGCACTTCAACACACATTTCAAGTATTTAAGATCAAGAACAAAGTCAAGTTAAATACAAGGCTTTCAAGATCAAGGTTACTTGTTCATGATACAATTCGTGGCAACAATCAAAGTGCTCGCGACGGATAACTCAAATTCAAATTCAAGATCAAGCTCAAAGGCCCTTGAATTTATATTGGAAAAGTAGAATCAGAGGAATCATAGAGATTGTAACACTCAAATTACTCGTAATCAAATACTTTGATTGTTGCAATATTTTTCGATCTTGATTTTTTTTCTCGACGCAAATTTATTGTCTATACCTTCAAAACTTCCAATTTTTAAGCTTAACGTGTTTGATGGGCTTTTATCAATTAAAAAAGGAAAAAATTAATATCTAATTTAGTTGGATACTTAAATTTTCACCTTGTAAAAAAATTAAAATATTTAACTCTGTATATGGTAAAAATCGAGGATGCCCGATTTTACGGGATCGAGGGTATGCCTCAATAGTGAGCCAATATCGAAGCAAGTTCGGGCTTGAGGGACATGAAGACTGAGGGATCGAGGTCAGGCTAAATCAATACTGCAGTAACAGAATCACGAGATATCCGCAATCGACCACCAATCTCCGCGAGAATCTCGGAACTGGCAGAACCATTAACGGTTATTGATATCAATCATGTATTTTACTTCCGAAATTAGAGTCATACCTTATTCGGGATTCCTGTACTATATAAAGAGGAACCCTGTTCACTTGTACCCATCATTATCATCATACACGAGTCATCACTTACGCTACTACTGAGAAATGCAAACATTCTGCTCTTTCACTTACTCTTAATTCTTTGTTGTTCTTATTGTCCATTATGTTCATATTGTTCGTGTTACTCTTGTTGTTCTTACTGTTCTTGGCACTTGATCTCGAGCCTAATCCAGATCGGGTCAATAACTTGCAATTACACCGGATTGATCCATTTTAATCATTTAATTCCTTTGTTTATTTAGCTATTTATCAATTGGCATTGAATTAGATCACATATCCTTATAACCGCATTACAAGTTTAATTGTTACTCATATTTCAAGGTAAAATTTTGGCGCTCACTGTGGGACTAAGGATAATAGTGATCGTTCAGTGCTAGTTCTGACGTAACACACTATTTTACGCTTGTTGCTTGTCAAGATTTTTGTTTTCATGATAAATCATGTCAATCTCACAAAACACAACTACTCATGGTGACAATGGTCTCGGACTCCACGGAGAGAACAAGAATATTATAGCTCTGGGAATTGAGGTGCTACAAGGTGACCTCGGAGGAGAACCACCCGTCAACCCGGTCGATGCCAGTTCGCATATTGCTCTGAATGCGGACTTGGGGGGCCCCACGATGGAAGCGTACGCAGAGAGGGTCGAACTGACAGTCGAGGTACTCAGGGCAAAGGAGACAAAGGTGTCAGTCTCCAAGTTATATTTGAAATGTTGCAAGCCCAACAGAACGCCATTGCTCAGTTGCAAAATCAGCACATAGCACCGAATAGGGTCGAATAAGAGGCTACTCGTCGTACCGAGCCAGTGCCTGAAAGATCAGGTGAAAATTCTTAGACAACTGACCCTACTATAATGAGAATTCTCGAGGAGCTTACTAAGAGAATAGAGTTGGGAGAAAATAAAATCGAGGCTAACGACAAGAAAGTGGAAACCTATAATTCTCGAGTCGATCAGATTCTGGGGGTACCACCGATCTTAAAAGGAATGGACTCCAAAAAGTTTGTGCAAAAACCATTCCCTCCAAGTGCGGCTCCGAAGCCCATACAAAAGAAGTTTAGGATGCCCAATATACCTAAATACAACGGGACTTCGGACTCTAATGAGCACGTTACCTCTTATACATGTGTCATAAAAGGAAATGATTTGGAAGACGATGAAATCGAGTCAGTATTGCTAAAGAAATTCGGAGAGACTCTGTCAAAGGGAGCTATGATTTGGTACCACAACTTGCCACCAAACTCCATCGATTCGTTCACCATGTTGGCAGATTCATTTGTAAAGGCACACGCTGGCGCTATAAAGGTTGCAACAAGAAAATCAGATCTCTTCATGGTGAAGCAGAGGGATAATGAGATGCTAAAAGAGTTTTTATCTCGATTCCAAATGGAACGTATGGAGTTACCACTGGTTACCGACGAATGGCTGTTCAAGCTTTCACGCAGGGATTAAATGAACGGAGTTCGATCGCATCGCGCCAGTTGAAGCAGAACTTAATAGAGTACCCGGTTTTGACTTGGGCAGATGTTCACAATCGATATCCGTCGAAGATTAGGGTCGAGGACGACCAACTGGGAGCCCCATCGAGCTTAAAGCATCCTAATTGGTCGACATGTAAGAACCAAAGAGATGTTGATAGAGAATCGAGGTCGAATAAATATCGGTATCAGCCATATGCTTTCGATAGAAGGAAGAACCATCCGGGACGTAATTCCGCAAGGAACGACCGGAAGGGTGACCGAGGACAGAATTCTCGGGGACTCATGAGAAAAATTAGATTCGACAAATATGCAGATCCCACAGAAGCACCCCTATTATCGGAATACAATTTCAGTGTCGATGCCTCGAGTATCGTATCGGCCATCGGGAGGATCAAAGACACTAGGTGGCCCAAACCTATACAAACCAATCCCTCTCAAAGGAATCCAAACCTGATGTGTAAATACCATGGCACGCATTCGAAGACTGCAGATAGTTGAGAGAGGAAGTAGCTCTATTGTTCAACGAGGGTCACCTTTAAGAATTCCTCAGTGATAGAGCCAAAAATCACTTCAGGGAAAGAGACGCCAACAGAAAGAACGAGCAAGAAAAACCTCAGCATGTTATTCACATGATCGTCGGCGGGTTAGACGTCCCACAAGGACCTATATTCAAATGCACAAAAGTATCGATCGTGAGGGAGAAACAGACTCGAGACTATGTGCCCGAAGGAACTCTCTCGTTCAACGACGAAGAAGTAGAAGACATCTCACGGCCGCATAACGACGCCCTGGTAATTTCTATTTTGCTAAATAAAATTCAAGTTAAACATGTTCTCGTGGATCTAGGTAGCTCGGAAAACATAATCAGATCGAGGGTCATAGAGCAGCTCGACCTGCTGGACCAAATTCTACCTGCATCACGAGTCCTAAATGGCTTCAACATGGCCAGCGAAACAACAAAAGGGGAGATAATCCTACCAGTAAATGTGGCCGGGACCATCCAGGACACAAAATTTCATGTCATCAAAGGCGACATGAGATACAATGCACTGCTCGAAAGGCCGTGGATCCATAACATGAGGGTAGTACCATCGACCCTTCACCAAATGATGAATTTCCCAACAATGAATGAAGTTCACCAAATTATGGGGCACAACACGTTGCAAAGGAAATACTTGTAGTCGGTGAGGTGACACCGATATTAGCACCGTTGACCTCAGAAAAGTCGAGCATCAAAGATAAGCAAGCGGCTAAATAGCAATCACCGTCCCCAGCCTCGACCGAATCCGATAAATAGGTAATCGAAGAAGAAGAAGAGGAGGATTTTCTCACTCCTCGAATTTTCATCGTTCTCGAAGAATCGGATGCAACCAAATCAACGGTCGAGGAGATGGAACAAGTGATACTTATCGAGTATCTACCCGAACGTAAGGTATACCTGGGAATGGGATTGACCCCCGAACTCAGGTAAAAACTCATTCAATTTCTTATTGATAACATGGATTGCTTTTCATGGTGCCATTTAGACATGACAAGAATCCCACCCGAGATAACAACTCATTGGTTGATCCTGGATCCCAAAGTTCAGACTGATAAATCAAAAGGGAAGGCCTTAGTCCGAGGTGAAGCACGCCTTCATAAAGAAGGAGGTAACCAAACTTCTTAAAATAGGGTCCATTCGGGAAATAAGATATCCTGAGTGGTTAGCCAACGCAGTCGTAGTCCCCAAAAAGGGGAACAAACTTAGAATGTGTGTAGATTATAAGGACTTGAATAAAGCATGTCTGAAAGATTATTTTCCTTTGCCTAACATCGATCGAATGATCGATGCCATGACCGGCCACGAGATACTTACTTTTCTTGACGCCTATTCTGGGTACAACCAAATCCAGATGGACCCAGAAGACCAGGAAAAAACTTCTTTTATCACTAAGTATGGAACTTACTGCTATAATGTAATGCCCTTTCGGGCTAAAAAATGCGACGGCCTCAAATCAACGCCTAGTTCACAAGATGTTCGAAAAACAGACAGGAAAATCAGTGGAAGTTTACATTGACGATATGTTAGTTAAGCCCATGCGCGCAGAGGACCATTTGACTCATTTGCAGGAGACATTCGAAATCTTGATGAAATATAAGATGAAGCTTAACCCCGAAAAGTGTGCTTTCGGGGTCGGCTCGAGAAAATTTCGTGTCTTCATGGTATCAAATCGAGGAATCGATATCAATCCTGATAAGATTAAGTCCATCGAGGACATCACCATCGTGGACAGCGTGAAAGTCGTTCAGAGACTAACTGGACAGATAGCTGCCTTAGGCCAGTTCATTTCGAGGTCATCAAATAGGAGCCACAAGTTCTTTTCCTTACTTAAAAAGAAAAATGATTTTACATGGATCCTGGAATGTCAGCAAGCGTTGAAGGAATTGAAACGATACCTATAGAACCCACCTTTGCTTCACACCCCATAGGCATATAAGAAGCTATACCTATACTTGGCGGTGTCCGAGATAGCGGCAAATGGAGTATTAGTTCAAGAAGAACAAGGTACACAGTTTCCAGTTTATTATGTGAGTCGAGCCTTAGGAGATGCTGAAGCTAGGTATCCACACTTAGAAATATTGGCACTTGCATTAATAAGCGCATCGAGAAAATTAAAGCCATATTTTTAGTGTCATCCTATATGTGTTATCACCACCTATGCCCTTCAAAATGTACTGCACAAGCCCGAGTTATCGGGTCGATTGGCCAAATGAGCCGTCGAACTTGGCAGGTACGATATTGAATATCAACCCCGAACGGCCATCAAGTCTCAAATATTAGCAGACTTCATGGAGGACTTTTTTCCAACCCTCGTACCCGAAGTGGAAAAGGAACTTATACTAAAATCGGGTGTCTCATCAGGGGTATGGACCCTCTTCACGAACAGAGCCTCGAACGTGTAAGGGTCCGGGCTTGGTATTGTTTTGAAACCGCCCATTGGCAACATTATTAGACAATCAATTAAGACTGCCAAACTGATTAACAACGAGGCCAAGTATGAGGCTATGATTGCAGGTCTTGAACTAGCTAAGAGCTTGGGAGCGGAAGTTATCGAAGCTAAATGTGACTCCCTACTGGTTATTATCCAGGTGAATGGAACCTTCAAAGTTCGAGACGACAGGATGCAGAGGTACTTAGACAAATTACAGGTCACCTTACACTGCTTCAAAGAATGGACCCTGCAGCATGTACCTCGAGAACAAAATACTGAGGCCGATGCACTTGCCAACTTGGGATCGTCGGTCGACGAAGACGAAATTAGCTTGGGGACTGTCGTCCAACTCTCGAGGTTTGTAATCGAGGAAGGGTACGCCGAGATTAATTCCACAAGCTTAACCTGGGATTAGAGAAACAAATACATCGAATATTTGAAGAACGAGAGGTTGCCATCGGATCGCAAGGAATCAAGAACTTTACGGGCCAAAGCCGCTCGATTCACATTAGACGAAGACAGAACGCTATATAGGAGAACATTCGATGGTCTACTGACATTATGATTAGGGTCGGGAGATATCGACTATGTTTTGCGAGAAATCCACGAAGACACTTGTGGAAACCATTCTGGCACCGAGTCACTAGTTCGAAAGGTCATCAGAGCATGACACTATTGGGAAAACATGGAGAAAGATTCTAAGGAGTTTGTTTGAAGATGCGACAAATGTCAAAGGTTTGCACCAATGATTCACCAACCCGGTGAACAACTTCACTCGGTCCTATCCCCATGGACATTCATGAAATAGGGGATCGCATTGGATGTCGGTTTAGGATGCCTGCGGAAATAGTGTGTGATAATGGCAAATAACTCATCGACAGTAAAGTAACAAAATTCCTCGAAGATCACAAAATAAAGAGGATACTATTGATGCCATATCACCCTAGTGGAAATGGACAGGCCGAATCAACGAATAAAACTATCATCCAAAACTTGAAGCAAAGGCTAAACGAAGCCAAGGGAAGTGGAGAGAAAAATTGCCTGAGGTTCTATGGGCGTCTCAGACGACATCGAAGTCCAGTACTGAAGCAACTTCATTTTATATGGCTCCGAAGCCTTAATACCTGTCGAAGTCGGGGAGCCCAGCGCTAGGTTTCGACATACAACGGAAGAATCCAACCACGAGGCAATGAATACCAGCCTCGAATTGTTAGATGAAATACGAGAAGCGACACTCGTTCGAATAGCCGCACAAAAGCAACGAATCGACAGGTAAGGCTGGCAGGTAGGCCGGGCCCGGACCGGGCCCGCAGCCCATGTGGGCTTGTGGGCTAAATGGTCCGGCCCGTGGCAGGTCCAGTCTAGACGGGCCTGTGAGCCCATATGGGGTGGGCCTGGGGGGAGGGACCGTGAGCCCGAGCCCGTTTAGCCCGAGACTGGCAGGCGGGCCTGGGCCGGTTCAGACGGACCTTACGGGCCCAATTTTTTTTAAAAAATTTTTTTATTTAAAAAATGGCCAACGGTCAGAATTTTAAAATCTAGCCGTTGGACCTTTAATTGCCGTTTGGATTTTTTAAAATAGCTATTTGGCCCCCAAACTTTGTTTTAACCCCAAACTTTTTATAATTACACCTTTTTCCTATTCTCAACTATAAATACTCCCCCCCCTTCTTTAATTTTTACTCACAAAATCATCAATCTCTCTCTAATTTTCCTCTATAATTGCTTACTTTATTATTGCAATTTGTGAAAAATTGTGAAGTTGGTGAATTGAAGTATTCAAGTCTTCAACATTATATAATTTTCAAGAAGTTGTTCGTCAATTCGGTAAACTCGTACCAACTCTTAAGTTTTAATATTATAGTTTTGTTTGTTTAATTTGTTTTCCTTATAATTAATATGGACTTTTCTTTGACCAAAATGTTTGGTGGTAAGGGAAAAGCTAAAATTGGTGAATCTAGTAGGCAAGCTACTACTACTCCCCCAGCCCCGGCTACCCGACCTAGACCTGTTACCCGTGCTCCTCCACCTGTTATTCTTGATAGTGATAACCCTTGTTTTCAATTTACCGATAGCCAATTTATACATGATCTTACACCAGGTTCACAATTAAATGATGAATATACGAATTCTCTTTATGGTATTCCAGAGGAAAATGTTGATTTAGATGAAACGCAACCGGATTTAGATGATACACCTACTAGTCCTGTTGCTAACCAAACTGATAAATTATCCAAATGATGCCCCGACTGACCCTCATGTAGTAACCCCTACTTTTAATAGGCAACATTCTAAACGGTCCGAAACATCTCTTGTTTGGCACTTTTTTACTCAACTAAGAGATCAAAATAAGGCTAAGTGTAAAACTTGTGGCGTCTTGATGTCTCATAAATTTACTGGAAACCGTGGCGGTACGGGTAGTTTGACCAGACATATAATGAAACACCCTAATGATAAAACTAGATTACTTCAAATGAAAGCCAGGCAAGAGGGGACAAGTGTAGGTACCCAGGGAATTAACACTAGTACCGGTTCAAATCTAGTTCAATTGGGAATTAACACTGTTACCAGTGGCATTTTAATTACGATCCAAATAAAGATCGTGAAGAATTGGCAAAAATAGTTACTGTTATGTGCTTACCATATAGTTTTCCCTCTAACCCCCACTTTGTCCATTATATTAGAAGAATTTATAATCTTGCTTTTAAAGGATGGCCTCACACAACCGTAAAGGCTGATATTTATAAATATAAACATGAATATGAACAATATTTGCATTATTTATTTACTCATATTAGTAATCGTGTTTCTATTACTATGATATTGGTAAGAGTAGTAATGACTGTGATTATCTTACTGTTGCCACTCATTGGATTGATGAGGACTGGATAATGCAAAAACGCATTATTTCTTATAGAATAATTACTTCAAGTCACACAGGTAAGTTTATTGCTAAGACAGTTGCAGATATTTGTAGATATTTTTGCATTAGAGATAANAAATTGCAAAGGTTAAATTCACTCTTCATTGGCTTTTTTATTCAAACCGTAGAAGTAGAGTTAGAGAATATTATAAAAAATGTGATGAATTTGGCCTTAGAGAAAGAAAGGTTCCTAAACCTTGTCCGACTAGATGGAATTACTTGTATGAAAGTTTAGTTGTTGCATATGAATATAGAAACCCAATAAGTGCAACCTATAATGCTCGTGTAGGTGGTGATGATGATGATGATGATGAACACCTTACAAATTAAGATTGGGCTAATGTTAAAACTCTTCTAGATTTTTTAGAACATTTTCATGTTGCTACAAACGAATTATCTGGGCAATATTGTTCTACTATTTCTAACTGTTTAGTTTATATTTCATCACTTGTAGAATTATTTACTCAATTTTCAGAGCGTGGGATATTTTACCAATGTGCTATTGATGATATGAAAGATAAGTTTAAAAAATATTTTTTCCCTATCCCCC
>ML341622.1:0-20492 GCA_005239505.1 Nicotiana paniculata | reverse complement strand
AAGAATCAAATCTAAAATAACTTGCATAATTAAACTACATAGTAATGAAGAAAATCTGTACAATTTGATGTCTTGCCGTCCGTCTCTTCTCTCCTCTCCGAATCTCCCTAAGTTGTGTTTTTGGGGTCTATTTATAAGTTTAGGACAAACCCTAAACGTGTAGGAGACTTCTATTCCAACTGGGAAACACTTAAACTTATCAAAATTCGGAATTGACCGAAACAGGGACCTGGCGTTTGGAGGCTAACTCCTGGATAACGGCAGGCTAGGGCTGGCTTTAGAAGGCGAACGCCTGCCTAACGCCAGGGCCATCCTGGGTTTAGGAGGCAAACACCTGGGTAAGGCCAGGGTGTTCCCTCGTCGCCTCTTAAGCGTATTTTCGACGTATTTGCATCCATTTAGCCCGGTTTCCATCTCCAATTCACCTACACATGAAATAAACTCCATTAAGCACATAAAAAGTGTATTTTTATCATTAATGCGCATAAAATGTAAGGCATATAACATGTTAAACTATGAATTCTAGTCTCGCATCAACAATACAATACAATACGATATGATAGTTATGAAACAATATGTAACAACCATCTAAACAAGCTGTTAATATGCTTTAGTCACTGTTACTTCATACCATAAAATGCCTTAGTGTATAATAATTGTATTTTGAAAGGAACAAATTTTAAAAAATGTAATTAATACTTAATATTGCAACGATAAAAATGCTTACATGTTAAAGCAGATGATAATCTCTTGATAAAAATTGAAGGTAATTAAGAGGCATTTGGGAGGAGGCACGAGAAAAAAAGAATGTGAAGATATTTTAAAATATTGAAATGGCATTTGATCATTTGCTTTAGTCCAAAGATTTTGCAGTAGTGTATGGAATGAGCAAAAATGGATTCCAAAATTTTATTCTAAAGTGGCAAGTTGATAGGCATGTGATACTAATAGTTAGAGATGTTTAATATAATTATATATCACATGTGATATATAAAGTATTATAAAAAATAGGTTTATAAAAGTCCGCCTTATAGCATCCAAAATAAAATGAATTTTTTTTAAACATGTATGGTGTTGTTGTCTTAATATTTTTGGTTGGATTCCAAATTATCTTACGTGATAAAAGAGCCAAATCATATAATCTAAAACTCTCCCATTTGAGTCCAATATTCTTAAATTTAGAATATATATATATAAGCATGTTATACAAAGTGTTAGAAATATACAACTATTATATATTATTCAAATTTCGATATAAATAATGATCAAGCTCATTTTACTGATCCAACATGGAGAAAGAATTATCACCCGCTTTTACAACTGTCTTCTATGCATGGAAAGTAGCAGAATTATTTTTGTTTATATTTTCTAGCAAAGTAGCTTATTATTATTATTATAAATTAAAAAATCATTTATATTAATTAATCATAATTAAGTTGGATGGTGAAATGATGATGGTTGGTCAAACCTCTTGATGGCCGTTGAATAAATCACATGAAAGAAGAATTTTTTTTTAAAGTATGGTAATATTCATGTGTTTATTACAATTGTTACAATTTGCAATATCCATCATTTCTCATGTGAAACAACTTTGTTTTACAATTTTTAAAAGTTTGCTAAAGTTCGGACAGAGAAATGATCAAGACTCTGACTCACAACGAAGCTTGCATTTTTAAAAAATAAAATAAAAAATCGTCGTTATCCAGAAAAATAAAAGAAATTAAGAACTATCACTTTTAATTTACAAATAGAATGTTCTCTAGCCTTTTTTTTTTTTGATCTCGTTATATGAGTCAGTTCAGAATTGAACAATATATTTGCTTAATTCTTTTTTATTGTCTTCATGCATCCAGTAAATATATACGTACATATATATGAAGGGAAAATGATATTTCTGTAATTTGTATTCTTCGTTAAACTCCACTGTATAATATTTTTTGCTTTTCGGATTTCAACCCTTTTATTTTTTATCATGTATTTGGACATAAAATCGTTAAATTTTTCGAAATAAAATTTTATATATTGAAAAACTACGTAAAAAATACTATGAACCATAATAATTAATAATTTAAAATATTTAGGAATCATAAAAAAAATTAAATCAAAGAACAACCCATTTTACTCACGAAATTCGAGCACAGCCATATAATTGGAACAGATAAAGTAATATTTATGAAGATATTAATACAATATAGATTGGCATAATTGAAAACGTTATACTCAAGGCCAAATTGTGGAGTTTGACTGAACAGCTAAAAGGAGGCGATGCTTCTTATGGCGTGGAAAACATTCCAAAAGGCTAAATTAGTTTTTCATTTTTTTCTTGACGTAAAAGGAAACCTTTGGAAAATATTTATTTGCACAAATTCTTATGTTAAATCAATAAATAATAAAATATGTATTTATATGATTTTTGTCATATAAGAACAATGAATAATATATTTTCATTTTAATTCGTGATTCTTAAAATTAACTAAATTACTTGATTTAGTTAGGCACATCACTGACCAACTTTTTAGCAAATGGAAAAAGGACAGAAGACGGCTTTTTAGTTATATATTTTTTCTTTTGCTTTTCTTGTTAAAAACAAAAGAAAAGAAAAATACCCTTTTTGGGTCAGAAAAGTCTAATCAAATGCTGCTTCTGCAATCTGCATACCCATGAAGTTGGAAGTTTCTATGGACTAGTACTCTCCCGTTTCATTTTATATGAACATATTTGGCTCGATATGGAAATTAAGAATTTTCTTTTTTGAACTTATGATAAAAATAAGTTATATATATTTTGTGTGACTATAAATCACTGCATAAAAATAAATTATTTTCAAATATAAAAAAATATTTTTACATAATTAAAACGGACGGAGTAATTCAATTCTCTTAAAAACTGCGTACCTTTAGAATTTATATAAACATATTTAAGCTTTTTCTGTAAATTTTTAAGGTTTATAAAATTTACACTTCTTTCAAATTCAAATAGTGTACATTGTGACTCTAGTTAAAGATAATATTATAGTGTATGTTACCACCAAATATGACATAAAAAATTGCTGTAATTATATTATGATAAACAAATAGGTTTTGATAATTACTATTCATATATTATGATTACTAGTTTATATAATTACATTATAATTACGTTATTAACAACCTACCAATCAGACAGTATTTTTCAAACATAACCTAAATAATTCGTACGGAAGGAGAGCGTTGGAGCAACGATAAAATTATCTCCCAATTTTTTTCTTCGGAATCGTTTCTTTTTCCGTCCCCCATAAAGTGCTCGCTTGAGGCGGCAAACAGAGATAGAATGATTTTTGAAGATGAATTATCGGCACCTTAAACTGTACTATCGGAACTGTGCTCTGAAGAGTATGTAGCTTTACTTCCTTGAACTTCTATGGAGGGCTTAGTTTGCGCAGTTGAGTGGCGCTTGTTGAATACCTTTATAGGTCACACGTTCGAGCTGTGGAGTCAGCCACTAATACTTACATTCAAATATACTATCTATATCACATCTCTTTAGAGGGTCGTGCAGTCGTTATCCGGATTTTATGTAAATGCAAGATACTTTATGCAACCGGTTACCCATTTAACCTAAATAAATATTTTGCGAATACGACAACTAGAGACTCGATCCCTACCTTGACCTGTGCAGTCGTGACAGATAGCCGTCAACGCACGTTGTTGCCTTTAATTTTGGAAGAATGTTATGTGTAATGACAAAAGTGGCCTCCACAACGTCAACGGAGTTGATAAATAAGTCCAGTTATGGAGGGTAAATCTGTAACTACACTTCTAATTTCTAGACGGTCTTCCTTTACTTATAGAATCATAACGCCGTGGACAGGGAATCAACCAATAAGAACTCACCACGTGTGTACGCGAGGATTTTTTTTGGGGGGGGGGGGTTGTGTTTCACTTAATTTAACGGCAATTTCAACGAACATTATTTTGAAGCCTGAAAATACTTTTACGTCCTTGCCATTTTTTTCTTTCTAACAATCATGTTAAATTTATCATTTTTCCAGATTAGTATTTAGGTGAATGTGAAGAAATATTTAGAGCAACAATTTCTAGAGATGGATTATACGAAAGTGAAATTAAGTAGGTCGACGATAAAAATTCAATAAGATACTAAGAGATTATTAGGTTTTATTTTTATTACCAGTTTTTGTCTCGAAAACTGCTCTTAGGGTAGGTTCCACGTGAGATTGGATATCGAAGGTTGTCAACGGGAATCTTTCAAGGAGTGGTCAAACTTGAAAGAAGTAAAAAAAATTCGACAAAGAATATTTAATATATGTTATATACTTCTAAAATTTAATATTTTACCTATATACACAATGTAATTTTTTGACGAATGGTAATCAATTGACCAACCTTACCGGATTTGCTCATATATACAAGTTAAATGTCCTCAGGGGCAGATCCACCCTTATGGGTGGGATGGTATGGCACCCGCTCAGTTGGTAAAATTATCATATATTTATGTATAAAAAAATATAAATTAGGTTAAATATATGATCTTGCCACCCCCATCCGCAAACTAGACAAGAGTGACATGACTGATAGACTTTTTTGAAAGCTTTTCTCGTGTGTAAAATTCAAGTTGGAATTTATCTGACGTTTCCTTTTCGTTGTGCTTTTTATTTCTTTTCTCCCAGTCATTTCCTTTTTGTCTACCTCCCAATTACCTATTTGTCGTTTATTATTTTTATTTATCCCCTCTATTTTATTACTTTACTGTGATATTTAGCAAGAACACTAAAAAAGGAGCCTCCAAAGTTTAAATTTTTTATAATATAAGCATTTCTCTTAATCTCAAATCTTTTAGTTTTCTTCTTTCAAAATCAAAAAAACTCTTTTTTTATTATAACATAAAAGTTTGTGTTAATCTATGATTGTTAAATACAATTTAAATCTCTTTAGTAATAAATTATGATGAAAATTTTGCAAGCATTAGATTTATGATTTAAGTTTCGAGATCTTGTAGTTTATTTAATTCCGCATTTACTTATAGGGTATAATTTATCTATAACATTCCGCATTTTTATATTTGCAAATAAAGTGCTTATTAAATTGCCCAAATAAACTAAAAAAATGAACCGGACAATCGTTCCAAACAAACTATATATTAATAGTTATTATAAGGTGTAAATTAAAAGAAATTTTGGCACCCACCACCTTTAAATCCTAGATCCACCTCTGATATGTCCTAATACAACATCTCAAATATTATACCACATCGTGGGGTCTAGAGGGTAGTGTATACACATACCTTACTTTGTGAAGATAAAAATATTATTTCCAATAGACCCCGACTCCACGTATATATACACATAAAATAACAAAGATTTAAGATGCATTACGTATACTTTCTAGAACCACGTTATACGATTGAAAGGATCAAGTCAATTCTTTCATAAAATCCAACTCCAATGACACACTCACAACTCTTAGGAATCTTCTGAAGATTCAAATGCACATAACATATATTGTGTACTTTAATTCCTACTTTGTTCTAGAAGTGGATATATATATATATATATATATATCCACTTCTAGAACAAAGTAGGAATTAAAGTACACAATATATGTTATGTGCATTTGAATCTTCAGAAGATTCCTNATATATATATATATATATATATATATATATATATATATATATATATATATATATATATATATATATATATATATATATATATATATATATATTTGCTAACTTCAAAATACAAAATTCCTACCATGCACATATGTTATATAATTCACATACATATATTTGCATCAATTTTTAATTTGTCAAATGACTAATAAATTAAAACATGTAAATCATGTTAAGGTTCAAGTTTCTCAGATTAATTAATTTTGAATTTCAACTTCCTAGTTATATATACATATATATTTTTAAATATTAACCATTGTAACAAGGCTTTTTGTTGACTAAAATTTTCTTGATCATCAAAAGCAGAGGCAGATGTAGCGTTAATATTATGGACTCATTCGACGCAAAAGTTTTGGTTCAAATGATGTATACGTGCTAACAATATAATATAAGTACAAAAATTATATTTCGAACTCAAATTATAAGTTTAAATTTTATATTCGCCTCGGACCAAAAGAAAAAAAGGATCCAAACCAATTAAACTAATTTCTTTTTCCAAGAACCAGCCAAATAACTTTCACCAAGATCTTAAACTAATGTTCATTTGCTACAAAAGAGTAGTGTAGTATTTTTCATAAACATAAAAGATAAAAAAGTGAATAGAAATTATGATTATTACTATGTGATTCTGATTTGGACAATTTTGTTAAAATGAAATGAGGCAGTAAGTACAGAGCTACAGTTGAATAAGAGGTTGCCACGAAATGGGGGTTTTGACCATTTTGGGGGTTATTTTCACACGCTAAATTCCTCTTTCTCATCCTTAAATCACCCCCTCCATCTTCCAAATTCTATAACTCCCTCTATTTTTTCACATTCTTTTTTGGAAAATTCTACTTTTATCTTCTTTTTTGGTTTTCTTGAGGAATTGAACTTTGTTCTTTAGGAAATTAGAACTATCTTGGTGTTTCTTTGTGCCTTTACCTCAAAATTTGAAACCCCAACTGGGTGTTTTTAAGACCTCAGATTTTTCTGAGTTGGTTCTTGGAGTTGTTGAAAGATTCAAAGGGAACCCCACTTGCTGTTTTCTTGATATCTTTGTGTTTCCTTTGTCAAAATTAAATTTTGATTGCTTTTTGACTAGTGTTTTGGGCAAATTCTGAGACCCTTTTGGGTGGAGATAAGGAGGGTCAAAATTGGAGCTTTGTTCTTATTGATTGGTTGCATAAACCTAAGATTTTGAGCCTTAAAGGTTGGGTTTTTGAAGGTATTTTTCATGGGAAATTGTTGTGCAGTACCAAGTACTACTGATATAGATGAGCAAAAAAGGGGGAAAAATAAGCCAAATCCATTTTCTACACATAATCATGGAAATGGTGGGTACAAATCCTATGTATTGGAAAATCCAACAGGTCATGATATTGAGACCACATATGAACTAGGACGTGAGCTTGGCAGAGGTGAATTTGGGGTTACATATTTATGTACTGAGAAAGCTACAGGTGATTTTTATGCTTGTAAATCAATATCCAAGAAGAAGCTAAGGACTAGAATAGATATTGATGATGTGAGGAGAGAGGTTGAGATTATGAAGAATTTGCCTCAGCATCCTAATATTGTTACCTTAAAGGATACTTATGAGGATGATATTGCAGTTCATTTAGTGATGGAGTTGTGTGAGGGTGGTGAGCTCTTTGATCGGATTGTCGCGAGGGGGCATTATACTGAGAGGGCTGCTGCAGCTGTGACTCGCACTATTGTCGAAGTAATTCAGGTGACAATTCAATATTCTTGGTTTGTTTATGATATGCTTTTGCTTCCTTTGCTGTTTAAATGTGAACTTTCTGGTAGTAACTGGTGGAGTTGGAGAACACAAAAGAGTTTAGTGAATAACTTATAATGGCTTAGTCCACTTGGTTCGATGACAGTTAATTTAATTGCTTAGCTTCTTGGTTCGGTTAACTTTAAGAATCTGCTAGCTTATTGAGCACATACTTTAACCAGTGATGCAATGGTTGTATCGTTTTTTAATTGTTGCTCCGACTGATTATTATTCAGGAAAAATTTCATGATTCTCTTTGCTTTCGTAATAGATGTGCCATAAGCATGGTGTCATGCATCGGGATCTCAAACCTGAAAATTTCTTGTTCGGAAACAAGAAGGAAACAGCACCACTGAAGGCAATTGATTTTGGGCTCTCAGTATTCTTTAAGCCTGGTAAAACTCCTAATATTTTTATGTTACTCCTGGATTTGCATAGTTGAGCATTTTATTCACTATTGCGCTGACTTTACAGGAGAGAGATTTAATGAGATTGTGGGAAGTCCCTATTACATGGCTCCTGAGGTGTTGAAGCGAAACTATGGACAAGAAGTAGATGTATGGAGTGCTGGAGTCATTCTTTACATCTTGCTATGTGGTGTCCCACCCTTTTGGGCAGGTCGGTTTAGTTACATCGCCAAATGTTTCGTATTTCTCTGAGGCTATATTTCTCCAAGGGATGCTGCATTCTTTCCTTTTTTCTTTCCCTGTCGATATTTGATACTTGATATGCTATCACCATCACTAATTTCCTTTTCGGAGGGATTGAAGGGGTGTCATTACTCCTGGGTATTCCTAGCAAGAAGAAGTGTAGAAGCAGAGAACTCAGTTATCTGGTATCTTAGGTTCAGACACTGTGTATTTTACAACCAGTGCCATAATAACGTAGAAAATCTACTTAACCAGGCTTTTTAACTATCTAAACTTTTTTTCACGCATTTTCCCTCTGACTTGATTTTAGTGGAGGGGAAGTGATAGTTTTAGAGCACTACACTTGAGGAGCCGGCGTTTTAAAAGAGATTTGAATAACTTTATTTGAATGTAAAAGATGCAAAAATGCCTTTTCAATTTTGTGTACTACAGTCCTAGTTTGTCACCTTTGTGCCAAGATACCTAGGTACTACTCATTAAGTTAATTGTTACTTGAGTTGCCCTGGTTATCTGATATATCCCAAATTAAATTACTTAGATAAGATGGTTGTCCAAACTAGCTTTCTTCTATATTACATTGTTCTCGAACGAAAAACATATGTTACTTCCCAAGACTATTTGAAAAGTTTTCTGTACTAATTTATTGTTGATCCAAATCATTTGATCCTGCGCATAACTTCGATTGAACTTTTGTAGTGTATTTCAAAGTAAAAGTTATCAAATGCCATGATAACAATCAAATGGAAGAGTATTGTTTATGTGCAGTAAGGTGCTTTATCAATTAAGTAACTATTACCGGGTTTCCAGTGGTCATATGTATGTAATTTTTATCTGTTCCTCACTGCAGAAACTGAACAAGGAGTTGCTCAAGCGATCATTCGATCTGTTGTGGATTTTAAAAGAGATCCTTGGCCAAAGGTCTCTGATAATGCAAAGGATCTTGTGAAGAAGATGCTCAACCCTGACCCTAGCAAGAGGCTTACCGCTCAGGAAGTGCTAGGTAAGCTATGCTCTAGAACAAAGCAACAATTTGGAATTCATTATTCCTTTTTCTATGTGTGTTGAAGTTGATTACAACTTATTGCCGAATATATTTTCTTTGCAGATCATCCTTGGATACAAAATGCTAAAAAGGCGCCAAATGTTTCTCTCGGTGAAACAGTGAAAGCAAGGCTCAAGCAATTTTCTATGATGAACAAGCTTAAGAAAAGAGCTTTAAGGGTGCGCGATTCTTCTCCTAGCGAAACAAGATTATTGTTTCTCCGTCATATTTTTTCTTCACTTCAAATATTTTTCTGAAATCAGGTGGCTAGTCTTGGATTGCATAGCTTGCAAATTTTCTACATTTTGTTTCTAAATTGTGCCTTTTCTACCTCACAGGTTATTGCTGAGCATTTGTCTGTGGAGGAGGTGGCTGGAATAAAGGAGGGATTCAAATTGATGGACATAGGAAACAAAGGGAAGATTGACATGAATGAGTTGAAAGTTGGATTGCAGAAGCTTGGACATCAAGTCCCAGATACTGACGTACAAATTCTAATGGATGCTGTAAGTGTTAATTTTTTCCAGAATTATTATTCTTTTTGACTTGAAATGATTGCAGACGCTTAGCTAATATACTCCTGGCAAAATTTAAGTTACATACTTCTTTGATCTTGGTAGCTTTGACGGAATCACCTTTTCTCCTGACCCTTGCTAGACATCTGGTCATACATAGTATTAACTAAAAGAACTTATTACTATATTAGAATGGCAGCCATTGGCGTAGAAGCTTCCTAATGTATGTGGCGGTGTTTGACCGGGCATGGTGTTTAAGAAAGAAAGGAAAACTTGTGGTCTAGAACAAGCCATAGATATTTATTTGTGTGGCTATATATCATCTCATTAAGGATAAGATGGGAAATTTAAAGTTTGTTTCTAAATAAAGTATGATATTCTTTCTTGGGACGGACTAAAAGGAAAGTATGAACACATAAATTGGGATTAGAGACATCTTTTATTTTGCCAAATCAGAAGAAAAACTAAACAATGATACCTCGACAGGGGGATGTTGATAAAGATGGATATCTGGACTATGGGGAGTTTGTGGCAATCTCAATCCACCTTAGGAAGATGGGCAATGATGAGCACTTGAAGAAGGCATTTGACTTTTTTGATAAGAACCAAACTGGGTATATAGAGATTGACGAGTTAAGGGAGGCATTATCCAACGAGATTGAAATCAACAGTGAAGAAGTTATTAGTGCAATTATGCAAGACGTGGACACGGACAAGGTCAGTTATACTTTTCAGACTCGTCTGACTTCTAAACCTTTTCCGGAGTAGGGAAAAATGACATGAAATCAAAATGCATAGTATTCACATGCTAGCGTTCTATTCTTTTGCAGGACGGACGCATTAGTTTTGACGAGTTTGTTGCAATGATGAAGGCTGGTACAGATTGGAGAAAGGCATCACGACAGTATTCACGAGAACGATATAATAGTCTCAGCTTGAAATTGATGAAAGATGGATCCTTACATGGGAATGATGATAGTAGATAGCTTGAGAAAGAGAAATCCTTGGCTCGGGTGTATTATGAAATTTTAAACGTAAAAAGCTCATCTTTTGGCTTTTCAACATTCTTTTTACACTTTTTTAACTTTGATTTTTCCCACCTTTTGTTATTTGTCTTGACTCTCCCCCCCCCCCCCCCCCCTTTTTTTTATTTTTATTTTGCAATTATGTTGGTTTTTTCTTCTTTTGTTTGTTTGGAAGGTTGAAGAAATGTGTATGAAGTATAGGAAGGTGATTATTCTGGTTGTAAATAGTCTGTAATGTACACTTTCAATTATTCAGTCATGAAAAATCAATTATTTGAGTATATCATTTCCCGTTTAATATTTCAAGTGGTTCATGTCTTTCTTATTTTTTGTATTATTTCCTGAATTTTCTGAAGAAAATCTGAATATCGTTTCTCATCCCATTATATAATAGAGAAAACTGCTCCCCTAGGGCCTAGCTCGAGTGGTAAAGGATGGTGGATTTGTGTCTTAGGTTCAAGCCCCCACATCATGTAAAGCAAAATCTGGTATTTAAGTGGAGAAGGGTAGAGGGGCGGGTTCATTATCCACCGGGTTTCGAAGGCTGCGGTTAGTCCAAAGAATCGGCTTCAAAAATGTTATCAATATTAGCCTAAGTCATAAAATGTACCAATTTCTTTCTAGAAACCTCGCAACTTACTTTCAGCTTGAGAGCAAAGATAGTTCAACATTCTATAGCTTGTCCAGAATCAAGTCTGGAAAAGTGTTTATCACAAAAATATTACAAATTTTTACATAAACCAATATCGGAAAAGAGAGACAGAGAAACTTGCAAGTTAATGATAGAAACCCAAGTACAAAAATGTGATAAATGAAAATCATAAATGCAAGTATATTGATACATTAGCTTAGCAAAATAATTTGAAAAGTGAAGAAGAAGAAGAGCTAAAACTCCATTGAAAGCCACTGAAGCTTGCTTAAACTTGAATCTGAAACGTGTTTCCGAAATTGAAATTTATTTCGAGCGAGTGTTGTTGGAATAGTTGGGTATATCTAAAGGAGTTTAATATCAATTTCGAGATAATTTGATGGACTTTTGAGGTGGTGTTAATTGAAAATTCCAAGTAGAAGATGCTATGTATATCCCTAGTGTATCCCATATGTATCAGATGTGTATCCTCTGCATATCCATGTGTGTGAGAAATATACACGTGTCACAGAGAATTTTTTAAACTCGATTTCAACTATGAATTTTTATTCCAAACTAGTTCAAATCATCAGCTCCAATTTTACTCAAATTTTGTTTATGGCCTCACTATGTGTTTTCAAGGAATTCCAGTCATATCCATTGAAAAAAAAAATAAAAAAAATAATTCTTTTTCTAAGACTTTTGAATGTTGTACATCATTGATAATGATTTTTAACTCCAAAAATCACCTCCAAACTTTCACAAATCTTGTGAATTGTCTAATCTATATATTTAACTTAAGGAAATTCTTAGACGGTATAAGAAATGGCGCTCTCCACAGTATGGGCACTACTAGAAACTAAGTAATTATAATGAGAAATATAATTAATGTAACATATAAAATAACTAATGCGTTAATACATACAAAACTATTTTCTTTATGGAAGCATTAATTGCAGAATTAGTATGAAGCTCTGGTAGATATTGATCCCTATGATCAAAGTTGTATACTTTATAATATAGGGTTTATCCATATAAGGGTAGAATATCACATGAGATTAGCTATTCACCTTTTATACGGAATAGCTAATCCCATCATTTTAGTATAAAGAAGTTTACGCTATAAACCCTAAATACCACCGTTCAGAAATAAGTACAACAGTGTGGGAACAGAAAAAAATAAGCGGTGACTCCGAAACCCGCGAACGCTGTAGCGGTTTTTACCTTGAGTCTCCACAACAGCAACCGTGTTACTAGCTATCGATCGGCCAGCTACGCAAAACTTGAAATCTGCACAAAAATGTGCAGAAGTGTTGTATGAGCACACCACAATGGTGTCCAGTAAGTATCAAAACTAACCTCGGTTAAGTAGTGACGAGGACTAGTCAAGACACCCACTGGTCTAAGAGATGAACAAGTATAAATATAGGACAAGAGATTATGACATTTACATAAGGGCTACACAATAGGACTAACAATACAGTAAATTCAATAAGGAAAGGAATAACAAGTAACAACGGAAAAATCGCAAAAATAGCACGAAAGAGTAAGTGAAACACAAATAAATCCGGAGTCCGAAAGACACCCGGAGTCCTCGGGAACTCGTCGAAGCATGCCAACAAGTTCCATACTCTAACACGGACCCGCTCGAGGTCTCAAATTACATCAAAACACGACGAAGCTATGAATCGCATCATGAATCGAGCCTATGAACTTTCAAATCTTCAAACTTCTAAACTCGTGTCGAAACCTATCAATTCAACCCGGAATGACGTCAAATTTTGCAGACAAGTTCCAAATGACATCACGAAGCTGATCCAACTCTCGGAATCGCATTCCGACCTCGATATCCCAGAAGTCAACTATTGGACAAACTTCTCTATTTTCCAAACTTCAACTTTTCCAACTTTTCGCCGAATTGTCTCAACTACTCTACGGACTTCCAAATCCAACTCCGAACGCGCGCCTTAGTCTAAAATGACCATACAGAGCTATTGACATTATCCCAAAAATTCTTTCGGAGCCGTTTACACAAAAAGTCAAGTCCTAGTCAAATTTCACCGCTTAAGCTTCGAAAACTAGAATCCTTCTTCCAATTCAACTCCGAATCATCCGATAACTTAATTTAACCATGCACGCAAGTCGATATACCTAATATGAAGTTGTTCAAGACCTTACCCGCTGAACAGAACTTGAATTCTCAAAACGACCGGTCGGATCGTTACACAAATAATTGAAAGCAAATCTTTCTACTTTGGGAAAGAAGACCAATGCATGCACACACCACCGTTCAGAACGTTGGCACTCTTTTTGTACTGAATTGGGAATGTCCAATTCACACTTACATTATTTATGGAGATAAGCTTTTACGGTAAAACCTCTCTATAATAATATTTTTTTATAAAGGTCAAGTTTTTTCGGAACTAATTTTTATGTTATGTTATATTCTATAATAACACGTTGCTGTAACATCCAATAATATTCAAAACAAACGAAATTGTTATAGAAAGATTTGTCTGTATGTCATTTTCCTTTTTGTATTTATTTTTTGAATTTTAATTCACAAGATAGGATTGTAAGCCAAATCCTCGTCACTCGTCAGTCGCCATTTCAGGGCGAGTTTATTCAAAAAAACAATATTGGGGATATCCCTAGTGTATCCCATATGTATCAGATGTATATCCTCTGCATATCCATGTGTGTGAGAAATATACACGTGTCACAGAGAATTTTTTAAACTCGATTTCAACTATGAATTTTTATTCCAAACTAGTTCAAATCATCAGCTCCAATTTTGCTCAAATTTTGTTTATGGCCTCACTATGTGTTTTAAAGGAATTCCAGTCATATCCATATAAGGGTAGAATATCACATGAGATTAGCTATTCACCTTTTATATGGAATCGCTAATCCCATCATTTTAGTATAACCTTTATTCTAAGATTAGCTAATAGATATAACCAAACATGAGATAAATCCAATCTCAAATTCTATCTCGACATTATTATCCTTATCTCTTGTGCTAAACGGGAGTATTTATATCTTCTACTTATATTATTCCCCTTAACACTTTTAATTAATAAGTTTAAACCATCAATATCGAAACGATTATTATGTTTTAAGGAACTTAAATGGTTAGGGAAATATTTAGATTCACATCACCTAGTAGTATCAAATTTTTTATTTTTGAATAAAAAATCAAAAATATTTTTATACGCTTTAAATTTCAAATTTATTTTGAAGTTTTATTTTCTTGATTTATTAAAAAAGTTGTACTGTTTACTCCAAAATATTCAATACTTTTTGAAAAAAATTAATTCATGAAGCTACTACTATTGAAAAATGAGGCTCCTAAAATTTTGGAATTTAAAACGCTTGCTTTACTTGTTTTAGGCTTTCGCAGATAAATAAAGAAAGAAATCCTACCCAAAAGAGTGCTCAAATAGCTTGTTACTATGATATTTGAATTTGTCTCCAACTTCGAAGTTATCCGTTATCTTCTTTCTTTTGAGATTTAGTTAGCAGAATATGATTCTTTAAAGTCAGACTAACCTAATATTGTTCGAACCTGCAAATATTAGTTACAATTAATAAAATAGAGTGACATTTCAGTAACTAAACAAAATAAAAAACCTTTTAAAAACAATTTTTATTAATTCAGTTACTAAATTATCACGATCCAATTTTCTCTCCGCTGGGTATCGTGACGACACCTAGTCTTAAGAAATAAATAAACCTAATGTTAATGTATATCAATCATAATATCAAACATTTGAATGCATTCTTAATTGAATCTTTATACATTACACATTCCAAAATCCGGTAAGTACAAGTCATAAGCTTTAAAGAAGTTTACGCTATAAACCCTAAATACCACCGTTCAGAAATAAGTACAACAGTGTGGGAACAGAAAAAAATAAAGCGGTGACTCCGAAACCCGCGAACGCTGTAGCGGTATTTACCTTGAGTCTCCACAACAGCAACCGTGTTACTAGCTATCGATCGGCCAGCTACGCAAAACCTGAAAATCTGCACAAGAATGTGCAGAAGTGTTGTATGAGCACACCACAATGGTGTCCAGTAAGTATCAAAACTAACCTCGGTGAAGTAGTGACGAGTCAAGACACCCACTGGTCTATGAGATGAACAAGTATAAATATAGGGCAAGAGATTATGACATTTACATAAGGGCTACACAATAGGACTAACAATACAGTAAATTCAATAAGGAAAGGAATAACAAGTAACAGCGGAAAAATAGCAAAAATAGCACGAAAGAGTAAGTGAAACACAAATAAATCCGGAATGTAAATATATAACAAGAACGAGTAAGGACTCAACAATATCGACTACTTTTACATCAAGTTCTTAGTCATCTCCACGAGTTACCGAACCTCGGACAAAATCACCGCTCACGGGTCCCAGTATCTGAACCCTAACATCGGCATCTTGTGCCCTTATTTCAAGTAATAACTGCACGGACGACTCATGTGCCATTTGGGGTCATTCCCACACATTTGGTAAGTACAACAAGAGTATCTATACTCGACAACAACAAGAAAAATCCTAAATCCGATATAGTTCTTAACTTCGTGTATGCTTGTGCAGGTGTCCTAACCTGATTCAATAGCCAATAAGCATAAGGAAAGAAAAAGGGGCAACACGTACATTGTTTTCTCACAATTTCCACACGAATAAACTCACACAGTAAGTGTACCATTACACAATGTTAACAAACAAGGAATGCTCCAGGCCAACACAAGTATCACAAATAATCCCTGACACATCCCACCTTGTCTCGCCATGTGTGCAATAGTAAAATGAATGCCCGCCTTGTCTTGCAACACGCGCACAACAATGTTCTCACCTTGTCTCACCACATGCGCAACCCCCCCCCCCCCNCCACCTTGTCTCGCCACATGCGCAACCCCCCCCCCCCCCCCCACATATATATATATATATATATATCCCGCCTTGTCACGCCGCATGTGCATTATCAATAGAGAACACGACAGGGTATAAACCTCGTGCAAATCCCCATATCAACAATCGCACAACAGAAACCTCGTGCATCACAATAACCATAACCGCACGGAAAAAACCTTATGCATCACCACAAAAAGTATAACAACAACAATGACAATAATACAAGATACGGTAAATACATCAACTCAAGAACCTCCGATCACAAGAAAAGGCAAGGCTAATTCACAAGAATAAACACAATAAAGAATACTAGGCATAGTAAGGACAGCTCAACAAGGAAGAAAAAGGCATGTAATAGTAGTACCTAATTGCATAGTTCGACAACAAGAAATTAACGCAAATCCGGTAATTCCAAATAAGGGCAAGTCAACTAAGAGGTAAGATATCTAAACTACCTTTAAGGTTGAGCAAATTTCGAGGATTTTCGATAATTTCACAAGGGTAAACAGCAGGAAGGTAACTATAACTTTAATTAAGACTGAACTTTTATGGGGTGGTGATGAAAATTACAATTAGAGATAAGCAGTTATGAAGCTATAGCATGATAGTAAAAGAGATGAAAATCTTCAGTTTAGTCGATTAGGAGTCAATAGGCAATAAGAGTGAAAAAAGCAAGAATTCTAATTTAAGCAAGTAAAAATGAAACTAGAAATCAGGAACTCAATCATGTCAAGAACAAATTCATACTCAATGAATATAAGAACCTAAGGTTCCTAAAAGGCCAACTTCTACAAATAAGTCCGAGTACGCACTCGTCACCTCGCGTACAAGGACTACAATCAACACAAAAGACTCAAATCCTGAGGGGTAGCTACCCCCCACAAGATTAGGCAACATACTTACCTCAAAGACGACAAACCGATACTCTAAAATTGAACTTCTCGGGTAAGAAGACCTCCGGACGGCTCAATCTAACCAAAATGATTTCAAAACATAAATAAAACACATAAAAAACTATTCCGGATCATAAAGTATATATCTTTAACAATATCCAAAGATCAACCCAAAACTCGGCCCCCGGGACCGCACCTCAGAACCCGATAATTTTTACGAAACCCGAACACCCATTTCAATATGAGTTCAACCATACAAAAATTTCCAAATTCCGATACCATTTCGTCCTTCAAATCACGATTTTTCATTTTAGAAATTTTCTTCAAAAATCAATATCTTCCTCAACTCAAAACACAATTTAAATGACAAAAATAAGGATAAAATCATGGACTATATTTAATTCTAGGTGAAGAACACTTACCCACTCGATTAGCTTGAAAACTCCTAAAAATCGCTCCCAAATCCGAAGTCCAAAACTCAAAATGTGAAGAAAAATGGCTAAACCCTCGTTTAAATGAATCTGCCAGGACTTCCGCACCTGCGACCAACTTAGCTGCGTCTACGCAACCGCAGGTGTGCATGGCCAACCGCACTTGCGCTCCACTCCGCATCTGCACCCAAGGAACCGCTCCTGCAGTGCGCACGTGTGCTCCAAATTTCCGCACCTGCAGATATTGCCCAGTCCGCTTCCTCTCGCACCTGTGCCTCCTTTCCTGCACCTGCGGTCATCGCACCTGCACCAAGGTCCGCAGGTGCGATTACACCAGAACCCAGCCTCCCCAAAACTATGGAATTCATCCGCGACTCGTCCGAAATACACCCGGGGTCCTCGGGAACCCGTCCAAGCATGCCAACAAGTTCCATACTCTAACACGGACCCGCTCAAGGTCTCAAATTACATCAAAACACGACGAAGCTATGAATCACATCATGAATCGAGCCTATGAACTTTCAAATCTTCAAACTTCTAAACTCATGTCGAAACCTATCAGTTCAACCCGGAATGACGCCAAATTTTACAGACAAGTCCCAAATGACATCACGAAGCTGTTCCAACTCTTGGAATCGCATTCCGACCTCGATATCCCAAAAATCAACTATTGGTCAAACTTCTCTATTTTCCAAACTTCAACTTTTCCAACTTTTCGCCGAATTGTCTCAACTACTCTACGGACTTCCAAATCCAACTCCGAACGTGCGCCTTAGTCCAAAATGACCATACAGAGCTGTTGACATTATCCCAAAACTTCTTTCGGAGCCGTTTACACAAAAAGTCAAGTCCCGGTCAAATTTTACCGCTTAAGCTTCGAAAACTAGAATCCTTCTTCCAATTCAACTCTGAATCATCTGGTAACTTAATTTAACCATGCACGCAAGTCGATATACCTAATATGAAGTTGTTCAAGACTTTACGCGCTGAACGAAGCTTGGATTCTCAAAACGACCGGTCGGATCGTTACACAAATAATTGAAAGCAAATCTTTCTACTTTGGGAAAGAAGACCAATGCATGCACACACCACCGTTCAGAACGTTGGCACTCTTTTTGTACTGAATTGGGAATGTCCAATTCACACTTACATTATTTATGGAGATAGCCATATGAGTTTGAGAGTCATGTTTAGGGGGAGAACTTTACAGGACAAGTGTTAGTGTGTCACTTGTGTTTGCCTCTTCGTGAAGTTGTTCTCTCGTTATTTTGTATTCTCTTTTATTATAGTGGATTGCTCATCTCCGCTGTGGGCGTAGGTCAATTGACCGAACCACGTTAAATATTTGTGTCTCATTTGGTAGATTTTTCTTTTGTTGTCTGATTTATCATCGTTCAATTGTTGCGTTATTAGTTCAGCATGACACCTTATTTTTTGCGGTCCTAACAATTTCTTCTTTTGCCCAAGATATTTTTGGCACAGTACCAAAAGAGTTGCTCCATAATTTTTATTTTTGTCAAATATAATCATGCAAGAGACGAGAGAGTTAGTTATAAATTATTGATGAGAGGAACGTGGTTGACTATCAAATTGGGGCATCTCTTGACCTATAAAGGACACAGCTGCGTCTATTAAATGTACAACATTCCGTCTATTAATATTTCACAATGGCAATTAATTTTGAAATAATGCAAATTATAGCGCATCTTATTGCCTGTTTAGCTAATTTTTTTCTAAGTCAAAAGTATTTTTTTTAAAAAAAAAAAATTAAAGTGTTTGGCCAAGCTTTTAGAAAGAATTTTTTTTTTTTGAATAGAACGAAAAAAGTAGTTTATCTTCAAAAATATTTTTTTGAAAAGCAATTTTAAAAAAATACACTTAAAAGCAGTTTTTAAAGGCTTGACCAAATACTAATTGTTGCTTAAAAATGACTTTCAAATTAATTAGTCAAACACAAATTATTTCTCACAAAAAATACTTTTAAAAAATAATACTTTTGAGTAAAAGGTACGTCCCAAACTAAGTTGATTTTTGAATGAAGTTAGGGCATTAAAAAAATATTTAAAGCTGAATGATTGATACTCTAATGATTGATTGATATGCTACGTGGAATTCAGGAAGAATTGAATGCATACATGAAACGTAGTTGAATTCGACTCTGCTAATTGTATATTTGCCATCCAAACATCGGCGGACTTAAGGACGGAAGGGTGTTTACCTGAATTCTTTTGTCAAAAAATTATATTATATATATAAGATAAAATTTATATTTTATTTTTATATATTGTGTTTTGAATTTCCTTGACATAGTCCCAAAATTAATGGTCAAGGGGATTCAAAACCTTTGTAAGGTCATTAATTCTATAGCCATTTTACAACCTTTTAAACTTTTTTTTGAACTCCTTAGCGATAATTCTGCCTCCGCCACTACATCCAAATGTAATAGAGCAAAGAGTACTGTCATGTTTAGTCTACTATAAAAGTCGCAGTGATTCAATATTTACATATAGAGAAAAGAAACAACATCACTTGATTATCCGTTAAGAAAATTGAATAATCCACCCTCAAACCGATAAGTCGTTAATAAAAAAATTTCAATCCGTTAAACTGTTAACCCGATACCAATAAATCATTAAGCTTCGATTTCAGTTCGATTTTCGGTTTCGGTTCAGTTTTGAACACCCCTATTTCAAATTACTGTTTTCTTAAAACCAAATGAGTACAGATAGCTGTCGCAGTCGCGAAAGTTCGAGAACTTTTTTAGATGAGAATTGAACAAAAGCCATCTTCAGTTTTATTCTCCTTGACACTAGGGGCGTACAAATCGAATCGGAAAACTGCACAAAATCGAAAAATCAAACCAAACCGACTAAAAAATTCGGCTAGGTTTGGTTTGATTTAGTTTGGTTTTGAGTCAAAAAATCGGAACCAAACCGAGATATATATATAT
>MDKI01062916.1:0-19805 GCA_005239505.1 Nicotiana paniculata | reverse complement strand
CCCCCCGATTTTAAAAAAAATATATTTTCAGTTTTTTTTTCATCTTTCTTTTTTAATATATTATACTTATATATATTTGCTACTCCTGTAATTAGCCCCTTTATAATTAACAACTTTAAGGATATTTTTATCTTTTTAATAGGAAAAAGTGCTTACCAGCACTTGTTTGTCAAACACTTCAACAATTTTTTTTAAACTTTAGCACTTTTATCCAAACATGTCTAGGCACTTAAAAGCTGTAAAAGTCACTTTTTTTAAGCCAATCCAAACGGGCTCTTAATCGGGCCCAATAATGGGTAGCGGGAAACCAAGAAATGGATAGTTTCGGGAGCTTGGGGTCGTAGGGGTATTTCGGGAAAACTATATATGTATTGGCCTAAGCCACGTGCTAACCCTTTTTTCCCCAAACTGAACCCCATCCCCAAATTGAACTGAACGTCGATGTCTTCAAACTGAACGTCATCCCCCAGCTTCTTCCTCCAGATTCTCATAATTGTTTAACTCCTCTTCCAGTTTTCTTGTCCTTTCCAGCCTTACCTCTTCCTACTAAATTTATGTGCTTGGTTGTACAGTTATAAGGTGAGTTTTTCTTTCTTATTTTTCTAATTTTCGAAATCTGATGCTGCGTAAAAATTGTTTAAATTGTTTGTCCGCAAAAAAAATTGCGATTGATTGTGGACTCTGGAAAACGGGGCACGCGTGTTCCTCCAGATTCTCTTAATTGTTCAACTCCTCTTCCAGTTTTCTTCGTCTCTTCCAGTTTTCTCTCTTGCTGCTCAATTTATGTGCTTTGTTGTATAGTTATAAGGTGATTATTACTTCCTTTCCTTATTTTTCTGATTTTCGAATCGCTGCTAGGTAGAAAATGATTAAATTGGACAAATTGTTGGTCCACATTTTTTGTGTTTGTCCGCAAAAAAATGCTGATTAATTGTGGACTTTGGAATGCAAAGGAACAGGTTGTTTAAAGAGATGGCCATAAGGTGTTTGCTCATTTGCTTGAATGAGTTATTTCACTATGTGCTTGTTCCTATACTGTAATACTGAATCTATATGACTGAAAGCTGCTCATTTACACTACTAAATAAGGAATAATGGTGAAGTTTGAGTACAAATTAATATCGTTGGTTGTCAAAGGCATTAGCTTTAGACGAATTGGGCAGAATTATGCAATGCCAAAATTGCTTGCTGCCATCTTTCATGGAGTTAGATGATGTTAAATAAAAGTTGGGGCAGGTTGGTTGATTTAAATTTTAGTGGTAAATTTTCCTTATTGTTCTAAAAATGGAAGTTTTGGTGCATATTCAAGTCATAGCACAAGGAGGATCATAACGTTAAAGTAATGATTCAAATCATCACCAGAGTATAGAATTAAAAATATGTAACTGTACCTTGTAATTAAACTTTTTTCATGTATCATATTTCATTTTGGCGAACTTATACATTTTGGTTATGATTAGTATTGACACAGGTGATTATTTGAGTGAGCTTTTTGATTAAATATAGCAGCTTCTCTATGGAAATTTGCAGGGCATGTGAAGATGTAGGTTGCGAAAACTGAATCTAGAAAAGTAAACTAGTAAGTTCATCATGTGACACCTTAGCCAATGAATATCATGTCACATCATGCCAGGTACCTTCGGTCTAAAAGGCTGCTGCAAGCAGGGGTGATACAAAGAACAATGAACTTTAAGCGTTTTTATACAATTGACATAGCAAACGGTGGCACACATGATTAGTAAAGTTGCATGCAGGGTAAATTTGTGCATTCCCATAGTTGTGTGTCTGCATTTTGGAGTCACTTGGTTTAGTCCAATTTTTATGATATTTTGCAGAGTTGCTTTTGGCAAATTAGGCCATAGTCTATGCACTTGATCCTATGTTGCAACTTGGTTTTGGTTTGCATGTTCGTTTTATAAATTTGGATATGCAAATAAAATAGACTATATATTAGGAAGACGTTCTATATTTAACAGAACTTGAGAAATGGTCACCAAACGCAATGTACCAAGCCACTAGAATATTTGCTTCAAATTTGGGTGTCAAGAAGGCAGAACGCTTCTACAAGTTTGTCTTGCTCCCACGAGTTAGAGATGATATTTGCAAGTATAAGAGATTGCATTTTACTCTGTATCAATCTTTGAAGAAATCTCTTTATAAGCCTGCTGCCTTCAATAAGGGAATCTTGTTTCCTTTGTGTGAGGTATATTACCATCTGAAAGAATTCTTTAAATTAATTGAAGATGCAATTATATCCAAAGTTTTCAGGATCTTCGGTAGAAAATAGCATTGATCGATTAGCTATTTTCTCTAGATTGGCCGTTGATTGTTTAGGTGACTTGCTTTACGGTAAAACACGACACAGGAATACTGAAGGGTGGGTAATGGATTCTCCATTTATCTACTTCTCTACCTTACTGATACTTTGTTACTGCTCTGCAAGACTTTGTGAAGTCTGATGCCACATGCGTGCTGAGATATTTGTTGTCTAGCAGGAGTTTGTACTTAGTCGAGAATCGGACATCCTTCTTTGTATATTTCTATTAAGCCATCAACAGAAGTTCTGCACTTGAGGATAGATCTATATGCATTTAGTATCAGCTTTCCGTGCAGTAAACATCTATTTACCCGTCACTTCCGTGCCTTAGGCTTGTGAGTTCGGTTGCATTTGTGAATTGTACACCTGCGTCCTATAGTAAGTCCGAATAGCATTCTCCCTCCTTATAAGCTATATATGTGCAGCCTCTTAAGGATTAACACTGATAGTGGATTAATGATTCACGATGGACAGTCAAGGTTTTCCATTAATGGAAAACCCATTTACCATTTTGTTGGGACCTCTACTTTTAGTGAGTACACTGTGGTTCATGTTGGTTGTGTTGTTAAAATCAACCCCTTGCTCCTCTTGACAAAGTCTATGTTCTCAGTTGTGGAATCTCCACACGTATACGAGAAACAACGATAACTTATGCATCTCAAATAGTAGTTTCATGTGAGGAGTTCAATTGTCGAGTGATCAAATGCTACTTTTCTAGGCCTTGGTACAACTCCGAATGTGTCTAAACCAACAAAAGGATTAAGTGTGGCCATATTTGGACTCGGAGCTGTGTTGTGAGTACTCTGTCCATATTGCAAATAATTTTCAATGATCTATCTTTTTCTGTCTTTGTTCTTTCCCATATGTTACTTTAAGGAATCTTATTAATAATCTGATCCCATTTGCTCAGGCCGCAGAAGGAGCAAGAAGTTTTGGTGCTTCAAGGATAATTGTTGTTGATTTAATTCCTAGCAGATTTGATTTAGGTAATTAAGTTGTACCTACACAGGTGCCTTGATATTTTTCACTTGAATCTTAAACATTCTTGATCCATTATTTTATTTAATTCCTTCCTTATAGCTTGTCTCAACTCATTCATCCATTTTGCCTATTTTCTACATCTAAGAAATTTGGTGTGACAGAGTTTTGGAATCCAAAGAATCATAATAAATCAGTTCAAGAGGTACTCATATTTTCTTAGTTTGTTAATAGATTAGTACGCACTATAAAAAAACGTGAGCTGAAGTTGATCATCTTTTATTGAATTCTTGTTTGATTAGGTAATTGCTAAGATGACTGATGGCAGAGTAGACAGGAGTGTTGAATATACTGGATTGATGCTATGATTTCAGCATTTGAATATGTCCATGATGCATGTTTTCTGTCATCAAATTTCCTTATTTATGTTCTTATTACTACATTAGTTTTACTGGAAGTACATGCTAATAAAACTTAAATAATATTCAAGGTTGGGGACTGGCTGTTCTTGTTGGAGTACCCCATAAAGAATCTGTCTTCTAGACACACCCTATGAACTTGTTGAATGGAAGGACTCTCAAGAGAACATTCTTTGGAAACCACAAGCCACGTTATGATCTTCCTTCTGTTGTTGAGAAATACACGAACAAGGAGCTTGAATTGGAGAAATTTATCGATAACTCATAAACTCCTATTTGCTGAAATCAACATGATTTAATGTTGAAAGGAGAAGGCCTTCGTTGCATTTGCTGATCTGCGAGTGTCACTTTAAGTGCACAAAAAGTGACATAATCGGGAAAAGCTTCATTGTAGCCTTAGTTATCAATGCGTTGTTTGGTTATTTGACTGTACTTTGACAGCGTAAAGATAGTATGCTTGGTATAACTATTAAGGAAAATTCAATATTTTTGGATCTCTTATCTAACTGCATTCGTTTTTATTTAGTATTGATAGCTTTAGGTGAGCAAAATGACCTTTAAGCAAGTCAAAGTTCAAATCATTGACTCTACATCAGCTGATCAGCTGGTGGGCAACTTTTTGGTTCTTCATGAAGATGAGTTAGGGTTAAAATGTGTTTGAATAATTCAGATAAAAGTGGATTTGACCACACCTAGGGTGAGCTATGTCCAAAGAGTTACGGTTGTGAAGAAGTTACCAGGGGATATCTCTTTCTTATCTACTTCTGCCATTCCCCTTAGTTGCACGCATGTACAATTACTTGCATCTTTCTCTTGGTGCAGTAAAGAATCCTTTTCGATGTTTCACAGATTAGGGTAGATATGGATCCTATGACTTCAGAGATGGAACCGGTTCAGATTAACAATGCACCGAGGAGACCTCGTATTCTGCTTGCAGCAAGTGGAAGTGTGGCTGCTATCAAGTTTGCCAGTCTATGCCGTTCCTTTACTGATTGGGCTGAAGTTAAAGCGGTTGCTACAAAAGCTTCTCTTCATTTCATAGACAAAGCTTCACTTCCGGAAGATGTCATTCTTTATACTGATGAGGATGAATGGTCAACTTGGACGAAGATAGGTGACAGTGTGCTACACATCGAGCTCCGGAGGTGGGCTGATTTTATGATTATTGCCCCTTTGTCAGCAAACACACTTGGGAAGGTGATGTATCTTTCTACATTTTTTAGATGCTCAAATCTTATTTCATGATAACGCACATTCTGCCGCAAAGACGCAATTTATTCACTTATTCTAGTTGACAACAGTATCACTGCTTAGTTCAGGTAATGCTTTAAAGCTTAATGTAGTCAGTAAAAAGACAATTTATTGAAGATGCAAAGAAATTGGGTTTGACTGAGAAGAGTTTCGCAGCATGAGTTGCGAAATTCTCTGTGATACGGACTTGCAGAATTGTCAGATATTGCCAATGTGAATACTTCCATGATGGAAGGTGTTAAGAGAGATCGATAAAATTTCCCATATTATACTTCTTGATTTGTTTGGTGCATGGTTTTTTTAGTTGTTTGGTGTTAATAGATTACATTGTTTCTACTTTGCAGATAAACTGATATATGCCTTCTGTACTGTAGATTGCTGGTGGACTATGTGATAACTTGTTAACCTGCATCGTACGAGCATGGGACTATGATAAACCCCTTTTCGTGGCACCAGCAATGAATACATTGATGTGGAATAATCCATTCACAGAAAAGCACCTTATGTTAATTGATGAGCTTGGGATCTCTCTCATACCACCAGTATCAAAGAGACTAGCCTGTGGAGATTACGGGAATGGAGCAATGGCTGAACCGTCTCTGATCTTCCAAACTGTAAGACTCTATTATGACACACAATTACGATCAGGTGGCAGCAACGTGGCGTGATCCACAGGTCATGAAATTTCATTCATCGGTTTGTACAAGTGATAGAAGTTGTTGAAATTCAGGACCAGGAGCCCAGCTGTGTTATTTTTCTCCTAAATTCTTCGTCTCCCTAGTATCTTTCTTGTGCCCAAGAGCTACTTTCAATCAAGGTTCATGTTCATTTTAGTCGATAAAATGAGAATATCACGTAAATGCTGTTACTGATGGATGTGATCATGATCATGAACATGAAAAAACAAATGTGTGTAATGGGAAAATTTGATGCAGCTATTATTTGGTTATATATTTATTTCCCCTCCTCCTTCTGTATTCATTTTTTTTTTTTCAATAACAAAGATGTTTGACCATATACTTGTTACCTTTTACCAATATAGGTGCCATATAACTCTTTTGATTGCATTCTTGGACTATCCTAGCGGATACTGTTAATTGAGCTATAAATGTCTTGTTCATTGAAACTAAACGCTCAACAGGATAAACTGTTTTGTGATGTTAATAATTGGCCCAATCAGTGATTTAAAAAAATTAGTGTTATTATAAGAGCTTATTTTAATAAATTATAAAGAAAAAGAAATCAAATAAGTCTTATCAACAGAAGGAGCTTAAAAAAATAAAAGAGAGCTCGGACGCACACTCTTTTCATCTTCAATCAGATATATGTGACGACCCATCGTTCACAATGAGTGCGATAGATAACTTCATTGCCATCAAATGCACCAGCCGGGAATCGAACCCGGGTCTGTACCGTGGCAGGGTACTATTCTACCACTAGACCACTGGTGCTTCTTGTTATAACATATTAATATTCAAAGTCAAAAACTAATTTATCCCACTCAAATTTTTGAGAGTCTAACAGAATATCTGACATTTTTTTACTTGGAAATGAGCAATCAACATTTATTAACAAAAAATTCTTGGGATTCTGTATGTTAATCATGCTTTAGAAAATTACATTAATGAAATACCTCGGATAATAATCATTTTAAACTTGTCATATCTTTATATAATACTCTCTCCGATTCACAATAAGTGATTTTTGACCTTTGACACACTCCTTAAGAAAATGTTAACTCCTAAAAAAGAGATATTTTGACTAAATTACACTTAATTAAATTTTTTTATTATTAACTTGATTATATAGGACACTTGTTTTGAACCAAAATAAAAAGGCCAAAATACCACTTATTTTAGATCGGAAGGAATAAAAATTTCATAATACTAATGGTGATGGACATGCTATCAATTTTATTAAGTCGCATTTACAAAGAGTCTAATACAATATTGTATCACCCGAGAAAGCTGTAAAAAGAGTAGCAAGTTAATTGAGAAGAAATTCAAAAATAGCCAGATTTACTAGTGATTATTTAAAAGTAGTCACGATTTCAAAAGTAATTGAAATTAAGCCACTTTTCATGTGAAGATAAATCTGAACGAAAATACTGTTCAAAATCCGAAAAATACCCCAGCATAATATATTGGAGTTCCAGTATTATATACCGGTCTAGCATAATATGCTGGAAGTTCATACACAAGTGCTCCAATCTCCAGTATATTATGCTGGAACTTTCCGCATGTTGGAGTTCAAGCATAATATGCTAGAAATTGATACACATGTGCACCAATCTCCAGTATATTATGCTGGACCGGTCAGTGTTACAGCATAATAGTGGCTATTTTTCAATGACATTGCAAACACTGGCTATTTTTGAATGACCAGTTCGAAAACTGGTTAGCCCATACTATTTTTACAATTAATTGTGACCACTCCCGATGTGATTCTAAATTCATATTAATTGGATTGAATCTAGTAAGGTCAAATCCTCCTTCTAAGGTGACAGGACGAATAAAAGAAAATGCTGCAAGAAACTATGTCCAAAGAAAAAGAAGGAAGCCAGTTACAATTTGAAGAAATATTGTTAAATTTTTTATGAAGATATTGGAATTAAGCATATAAGCTTTTCTAATGAGTATTATATTTTATATATTTCTAGGACTTAGGAATTTTGTAGCACATACTTTAACTATCAAGTCGTAGAAATATGATTATCAGCTTTCATCATTTGGAACTTGCACTTTTTTCCTTTTTAATTTTGTTTTATACATCAGATACACGTTTAATAATATATAGTATGTGATTTTTAATTTTTTTTTTACTAATTAACACGGATGCACGTGTGACGCACGAGATGTATGTGTAACGCATAAGATGCACGAGTGATGCACATGATAAAAATGTGACACACGAAATGCACGTGTAACTCGGTCAAAGAAAAACACATTTGACTCCCAAAATCCTAAATTGAGACATGCCTCATTTCCCCTATAATGGAATCATGCATTAAATCTAAAAATAGAATCAAATTAATAATTTATTGATATATTATTAAAACTAAAATTAAATTTTCAACTATTTTATAGTTTATATATTGTACAATGTCTTCACGCTATCAGTTTGAAGTGGCACGTAACAACAAACTTAATTTGATAACTTATATAAAAGTTGATTATTTACATTAATAGGTAATTAGCCTCTAAAAATGAAAATTGAGTAATTTACGTGTTTCGTATTTCGGGTTATACATGCATTACAAGTTGTGAATAAGGTGTGTTTGTTTTCTTGCCAGGTTTTTATTAGTTAATATAATTTAATTTAATTTTTATGTGTGGTTATGTTAATGTTTGTCTTTTTGTGACCATTTGTGGATCTCCTAGGGCGGGCATGTTATTTGGGCGATGTTTAAATGCGGATATTTTTGAAATATGATGGATGAAAACAATAATAAGGATTATAGTAACATTATTATTGGATTTTGTTGATTTTAAAAAAAATTGTTAAAAAAGATAGAGAAAATGACACTGTATAGTCGCTTTAAAAATAATAGACAAAAAAATGTATAAAATTTGTATATTTGATATACAACAACTATACAAATTTTAAACACTTTTTTGGCTACTAAATATACATAATTTCAGATGCGGGTTAAAAGTAATAATACCCAAAAAGATAAAGTGAAATTATCGAGTTTCAAAGGTTTGGGTTGAATTTAAACATTGAGAATTGTTTGAATTGGTACCATAAGAATGAATATAATTTCCGGGCTTGATTTGAGTCAATTGGACGCGAAATGGTGTTGGTGAAGTAATCCATCAGGATGTCTTCAATCAAAAAAATGCTCTCTACTATGAACCCCAACCCTATGAATCTTCATCTACAATACTCCCAAACCACCTGACATTTCCGCCAAGCTATAACACGACAGGATGGTGGAGAAGCTAAAACGTTCTTATAGAGACATGATAACAGCCTCAGACCATATGGATTTTGTCCCAAACGTATACCAATCTAACATGGAGCTGTCAGGAACTTTTTCAAAAGGAGGAGAAGCACCAACAAATTTAATGCACTCTCCCACACGAGGCATTAGGTTGATCACACTGACGGAGGAAGACAAACAACGAATTTATGAACCTTGGAAATGCTCCATCATTATCAAACTTTTTGGAAAACGTATGATGCAAAGAAGATCCAAGAGCTTTGGAGACCAACGGAACATTTCAACTTAATTAATCTGGGAGAAGACTACTTTATAATAAAATTCGAGAAAAAAAAACATGGACAAAGCCCTACATCAAGGTTCATGGTTTGTAAATGGACACTACTTATCTGTGATCAAATAGAAACCAAATTTTGTGGCCACAAACGAAAAATTAACTACCTCATCAATATGGATTAGATTGCCACAATCACCAACGGAGTTTTATGATGGAAAAATTTTAGAAAAAATTGGCAACTCCGTTGGTCGATTACTGAAAATCGATGGTTGTACATCGACAACTATGAGAGGTCGGTAAGCAAGGCTTTGTGTGGAAATTCCTTTGGAACTCCCAGTGCAACCATTCATCTATATTAGTACACACAAGCAGTATATTCACTATGAAGGCGAAAATCTACTTTGCATGAAATGTGGAAGATTGGGGCACTCCTCTTCTATATGCAAATTCATCCAACAAAATACGAACGCAAACTCATGCTCAGAAATTGCTACACAAAACTTGATCGAGGAGAAACAAGAAGGCGAATGGAAAACTGTGTCACGACCCAAATTCCCAACCCTCGGGATCGTGATGGCGCCTAACACCACACTTGCTAGGCAAACCAATGTTTGAATTTAATTAACCATTTTCCTTTAAATTTATTTAAAGACGAATAAACAATTCCAAGAAAATACGAAATCCAAAACTTTCCAATGACTGATATCAAGAGTAATATTAGAAATAATAAGACGAACCACGAATATAACCATAAGCCTACCTAGGGTCTGGTGTCACAATTCACAAACTACTAAAGAATACTACAAATAATTGGGCTGAAAGAAATGTATCTCTATTTAGAATGAAATAAAACAATATCTAAATAATAAAGGGAAGACTCCAGAAATCTGCGTACGCAACAGATCTACCTCGTGTCTCCGTGCGAATAATGTCTACTACTACTTTCACCTAACTCTGATGGTACCTAGATCTGCACAAGAAGTGCAGAGTGTAGTATCAGTACAACCAATCCCATGTACTGAGTAAGTGCCGAGCCTAGCCTCGACGAAGTAGTGACGAGGCTAAGGTGGGGCATTAACAATATAACCTGTGACAATATATAATAAGGCAAGAAAGAAATTCTAAACTAAGCAAAAATAATAAACTATAATAATAAATAAAATAACTCGGCTGCCTTTTTCAGGTCTCAGCTATAACCAAATTCTCCCATAAGTTTCTAAATTTCCAAATTCCACTTTGAAACAACCGTAAGTACATAATATGATAAACAGTAAAGTAAAACAGTAAGTTTTTCAAATCCTTGTGTTTAAAAAAAATCAGTAAAACATAAATGTCCTCCCTTATTGCTCCTTGTATCAGCGCGCAACCCGCTCCCACCTGTCCACCCTTATGGCTCATCCCTATATATATCACCCTTATTTCTCCTGTTGCAGCGTGCAACCTGATTCCACCTGTCCACCCTTATCTCTCCTTGTTGCAGCGAGCAACCCGCTCCCACGAGACAATCACAATCTCTTTATTTATAAAAAAAAAAAGATTTTCACAATTCAGGTCAAATCCTTTCACAATATTTATGTCTCAACAATTGTAAACAGAACAAGTTTCACCTTAAATAACAGTAAGAGAAGAATATGAAATAATGACAATAAAACAATGAATGTTCCAGCATTTAATTTATAACAGTAAAACATGAATATTCTCCCTTATCGCTCCTTGTTGCAGCGTGCAACCCGATCCCACCTGTCCACCCTTATTAATCCTCCCTATATATATATATATATATATATATATATATATATATATATATATATCACCGTTATTTCTCCTGTTGCGGCGTGCAACCCGATCCCACCTGTCCACCATTATTTCTCCTTGTTGCGGCGTGGAACCCACTCGCACCAGACAAATCACATTTCATCTCTTTATTTATAATAAAGTTTCACAAATCAGATTCCAAACCTTTCACAATACTTAAATCTCAATGATCATAAACAGGAAACTGTACTATTCAGAAATGTCAATCACTACACGGCGAGACCAACCAAAATGTATAATGTAACACTGACAACCAGCTCAATCCTTATGAATCATAACAAAACCCAGGGAACAACCAACACTTCCAAAACACTTGAAGCAATACTTAACAATAAGTTAACGAATCCAAATAGACATATAACTATCAATGATCAAAAACAATTAAGCTAGGAAGCAAATAATTGGAAATAGGGACGGGATCATGTTAAGAAGATAATTTGGTAGTGCATAGGTACTCGTCACCTCACCTATACACCACACACATGCAAATTCACATATCAATCAAGTTGGGGATTCTATTCCCACAAGTCAAGGTTAAACCAAGCAATTACCTCAATTTCACAAGCAATCACTGCTCTAGCACGACCTTTCTTTTAGAATTTGCCTCTAACCCGCTCGAATCTTATTACAATTTGTTCAATATCATCAATTATTGCTTAAAGGAATCAACTTTAATGAAACTCTATGGTTTTCCTATGTTTTCTTATCAAAATACAAAAATCGAACCCCGAGCCCGCTTGGTCTAAACTTGAGGTTCAGACCAAAAATCGTTTACCCAATCTCCCCCGAGCCCGGATATACAATTGGTTTTTGGAATCCGACCTCAATTCGAGGTCTAAATCCCCAAATTTTGAAATTCCTAAGTTCTACCCAAAAACCCCAATTTTTACCATGAAAACTCTAGATTTTTTGTTGAAATCTTGTTAAAAGTTATTAAGGAATGAAATGAATTAGTTAGAGATCATTTACCAATGATTTGGAGAAGTTTGGGTCTTTGGAAAATCGCCTATGGAGGTTTAGAGTTTGAGAGAATTGAAAAAGAAGTGAAAAAACCGTCTAAAATATGATTTAACTGGGTGCGGATCTCGCATTTGCGAACCCTTCGATTTTGGGCAGTCATTGCATTTGCGATAAAGTTGTCGCATTTGCAACATTTCGCTGGCTCGCATTTGCGAACATGAATCTCACATTTGCGAGATCTGGGGCTGGCCCAGGACTTCGTAATTGCGTCTACCCGAAACTCACCCGAGCCCTCGAGGCTCCAAACCAAACATGCACGCAAGTCTAAAAATATCATACGGACTTGTTCGTGCGGTCAAATCATCAAAATCTACAAATTTAACCTCAAAACTCCAGATTTCCTCAAGAACACTCAAATTTCTAACTTTTCAACCGGACGTCAGAATCACGTTAAACCAACTCCGATTCTCATCAAATTTCATAGATAGGACTTAAATATCATAACAAACTTGTTCCGGGTTCCGGAACCAAAATACGGGCATGATACCAACAATTTCATATATTATTTCATTTCTTTATTTCCTGTAATAACCAGCTGAACAATTTTCTTCAAAAATTATTTTCTAAGGCTAGAGAACTCGGAATTCAGTTCCGGGCATACGCCCAAGTACCATATTTTACTGCGGACCTATCGGGATTGCCGGAACACATATCGGGGTCCATTTACTCAAAATATTGGCCAAAGTCAACTAAAACCAAATTTTAACTCTAGAAATTACTATTTCTCATATTTTCACATAAAAACTTTCCGATTTCACGCCCGGACTGTGCATGCAAATCGAGGTAAAAAATAAATCTTTTTAAGGCTAATGAGACTGGAATGGAGTCTTAATTTATAAGATGATCCTGTGGGTCTTCATAAAATGTCACCTTCAACAAAGTTAAGAGACAACAAATCAAAAATAATCCATCCAAGGACCCCATTCCATAGGAGGAGCTTCAAGGCCGAGGTATCTCAATTAATTTATTCAACGCCAACACAGGTAAATATATCGATACTCAAATTTTGCAATACAAAGCAAAAGAACCTACTAACAAAACTACGATCAAGAAGAAGTTAGATATTACCACTCTTCTAGTCCAAAACCACTTCACCATGAAGAGCACATGGTTTTTGAAGAAATTAAAAAAAATGAAAATAATATTACTCTTAATACCCCCCATGCAATCAGCCATTGGACTCTCTAGAGAGTAACGTGGCCTTACCAGACTTATACGTGCCTACTGCTCCTAATAATAATAAACATGATATTCTTTTAGATATAAACAAAAAAATCATAAACTCTAATAAGACTACTAACCCTACACGACAAACCACTAAACAAATGAAACAACCTACTACTAATACTAGTATTACTGACCAAACAAGCAAAAATCTTCCCCAAATATTTAAGAATATCAATCCCCCAAAGCATGATGTCCACATGGCGTTAAAGAACCTTAAAGATAAACAAATGGCCCTCATCAGTGAACACGGCAACGATAAAAATCCTTTCAAATTCACTCTATATATCTAAAAGATGACCACTCCGAGGCCATGCAATAAGATCCCCCAATCATTACCTCTACTATCAGTCCCACCCTCTCTTTTGGTAATCCAAATCCCATACCTGTTGGAAACCCATTAAATACAAATCAATCCACTCAAAATTCCCATAATCCCCTCTTCTCTGAGAAGGAGAAACAGACTAATCCAATTCCGAAGGCAACACAAAATCCAAAAAATGGAGAACCTACCCCAAGCCCTGCCACAACAAGAAAACCCTCAGGTGATCTATGTCCAACCCCCTCAAGCCCAAGACTACCAACCACTCTCGTGGATGGAAATAGGGTTAATGGGACATGCGATATCCTTCAGCATCCAAGTAAATGTCCAGGAGGCAATAGTGATCCTCCACAACACTCAATATCTATCTTAACTAATAATGGAGGGGATGGGTTTGGCAATGAGCAACTACTTGAACCAAATTTGGCTCAATAACATCCTCCAACCTCTAGCACCATCTTTGAATCCAAACCTAGTTCATGCAATGATACATAGTGGAACATGCCACCTCACTTCAACCCAATACACCCACAGAATGTCCTCCCAGACATTCCCTTCTTCCCATCAGGGATACTAACTTGACTGAATCCCATATTCATGCCTTGGGAAATCAACCACCAACCACAAAATCAATCACTCAACCCAGAGAATCCTCATGCACCGCCACCTCACCCACATGCAATGCAAGAACAAGGTCTGGCAGAGGCTGTAATAGAGGAAGAAGTAGAAGAACCCCTCAATCTAGCCTTAGAGCGAGTCCTAGAATTCTCAATTCTAGACGGGGTAAAGGTGTTTCTATTCAGGGAGATGCAGGATAAGAGGCATGTACTCAACTGTCCCCTAGCACTCTACAAGTGCTCAATGGATATTAGGTCTCCACAGGATCCAATTGTGGGCAACAAGGCTATGATACTTGTGCCATCTCTACGAAGAAACCCTATATTTCTGGGGGAGGGGGAGGGGGGTAAGGGAAAATAGGGAGGCAGTGAATCTGAGTCTAAAACAACCAATGAACCATCCAACTAAATTTATCATTTGGAATGTTCGAGGGGGTAATAACAATAATTTCAGAAGAAATCTTAGAGAGATGATTGATACGCATAGGCTCTGCATGGTAACCTTGATAGAAACTAGGATGGTCAACCATGAGCATATGCTAGAGTATTTTGGTTTTTCTGAACTAACAGAAGTCCCAGCGGAAGGTCAGTCAGGTGGCATGATTTTTATGTGGAAGCATGAGGTGGTCACAACCCGTAATTTCACATGTAAGAATCAGGAGATTCATGCTACAATTGAGGTACTGTCTGTACAAAAAACTTGGTTATTATCTTATATTTATGCTAGTATAAATTATCAAAATAGGAATGCTATGTGGAACAACCTAGAAATCATCTCTAACAGTTATAACGGACCTTCCGCTTAGAGACTTTTTGGTGCAGACACCCGGATTTCCAAAATCTTGTAAAAGCAAACTGGATCGGCAATGATTATTTCAGGGCCAGCAACTTCTTTATAAATAGTGTTAAATCGTGGAAAATTAATTCCTTTGGAGATATAATGGGGAAAAAAAGAAAATTACTTGCAAGACTTCAGGGCATCCAAAATTTTAGGAATTACACTTATAGCACTTTCCTCCAAAATCTAGAATGTACTCTTAAGAAAGAGTATAATGACATTCTTAAGATTGAAGAGGATTATTGGAAACTGAGGTCTAGAATAATGTAATTAAACGATGGGGATGCGAATACTAAATTCTTCCACATATCTGCCTCTAATAGAAGAAGGAAAAATAAAATTACTTACTTTAAGGATGAGGCAGGGAAATTAAATTAATGACCATCAATTAATCATGTCTCATGTCTTAAACTACTTTACAAATGTTTTTACAACTTCTCATACTTGTACCCATTTGAAGGAGTTAGGGTTAACAAATTACAGCCACCCCACAGTTGACCTAAACTCCCTAGATGATCCACTCTTAGATAATGAGGTCAAGAAGGCTATATTCTCCTTCAAAACTTTCAAAGCCCCGGGACCAGATGGTCTCCACCCTTTTTTTTTATCATAAATACTGGAATATCATAGGACAATCAGTTATAAAGTTTTGCCAAGATACTTTCAATAATCAGACAATTGCTAAAGAAATAAACAAAACATACCTTTGTCTGATTCCTAAAGTGCCAAACTCTAACAACATTAAAAACTTTAGAACTATTGGCCTTTGTAACACTTTTGACAAGATTATTACTAAAATTCTTGTAAATCGTCTCCAACCTTTTCTAGACAAATTATTAGTCCCTTCCAAACTAGCTTCATAAAAAATAGAAGAGCCTCAGACAATGCTATTATAATTTAGGAATTAATTACTAAGCTAAAGAAAGTCAAGGGTAAACATGGTCATATGATATTAGAAATAGAATTGGAAAAAACCTTTGACCGTATAGAATGGTCTTTTGTCTATCGAACGCTTAGGTTTTTCAACTTTCCACCTAAATTCTCCAAATTACTTTTTAATTGTATCTCATCAAGCTCTATTTCAATCCTTGTGAATGGCTCTGTCTCAACCTTTTTTAAACCTAACAGAGGTATTAGACAAGGTGATCCATTATCACCTTACATTTTTATCCTTTGCCTAGAGTTGCTATCTAGGTATATTGAAAATCAGGTTGATATTTGCAAATGGGATCCAATCACCATAAGAAGAAAAAGCCCTAGACTATCCCATTTATTCTTTGCAGATGACCTGACTCTCATGGCTAAAGCAAATGAAAAATCATGCTATGCCATCAAACAAGGCCTTGATCTATTTTGTTCATTATCTGGACAAAACATAAACCTCACCAAGTCAAAAACCCTATTCTCCCAAAGTTATAATTCTACAACTATGAACAGTATTATCAATACATTAGGTATAAAAATAAGTGATAGCTTTGGAAAGTACTTAGGTTTTCCAATATTATATAAAAACCCAAAGTCGGTTGATTACCAATTTATAATAGATAAAATGAGGACTAGACTTGCCTCTTGGAAAATGAGACTCATTAATATAGCTGGGAGAATCACCTTGACTCAAGCATGCCTCAATTCCATACCTAAATATTATATACGATACAACCTTCTCCCAAAAAAGACCATTAAAAACATAGACAAAATCCAACGGGATTTTATATGGGGGACCAATGAGAATAAAACAAAATTACATCTAGTCAAATGGTCAAATGTCCGTCAACCAAAGATTATGAGAGGACTGGGCATTCATAGTGCTAATGCTAAAAATATTACTAATCTAGCAAGTCTAGTTTGGAGACTTCTCACACAACCCACCTGCCCTTGGGCAAGACTAATTATAACTAGATATGGAGGGGGATGCTCTAAACTGAATCAATCCTTTATCCGGAAGGCCATTATTAAAGGGTGGGAATTATGTTCTAAGGGAATCATATGGTCACCCCACTTAAACTCAAATTTAAATATTTGGGATTCAAGATGGCTCCCAAATTCCTCAAGCCTAAGAAGTCTGATTGAAGGCCCCATCTCGCCTAAAATTTACAATCTAAATATCAAAGATATTTATTCAGATCACAAATAGGATCTTGGAAAACTAATGTGATGACCCAAAAGGTCATTCCGTGTATTCTAGCTAACTCTATGTTCCGAGGTTGTGAAAACCTCCTTCTATCTCACCTCGATTTGCGTGCACAGCCCGGGCGTATAGCCTAGAAGCCTTTATGTGAAAAACTGATTATTTTTGTATTAGAAATTTGAATAAAGTTGACTTCAGTGAACATTTTTGGTAAACGGACCCGTGATTTGACGGTCCCGGAAGGCCCGTAGGAAAATTGGGACTTGGGCGTATGCCCAGAATCGAATTCCAAGGTCCCAAGTCCGAGAAATGAGTTTTTAAAGAAAATTGTTTTTTGAAAAATATAAAGGTTTTTGAAAATGAAATTTGAGGCGAAACCTGTGATATCGGGCCCGTATTATGGTTTCGGAGCCCGGTACAGGTTCGATAGGATTTATATGTGTTATTTGTGAAATTTTGTAAGAAACAGACTTAGTTTGACGTGATTCGGACCTTAAATGCAAAACTTAATGTTTATAGAAGTTTTGAGGAATTTCATGGACTTTTAGTTTAATCCATCATTTTAGTGTTGTTTTATGTGATTTGAACCCTCGAGCGAGTCTGTGTTAAGTTATATGACTCGTGTGTGTGGTTGGACGGGGTCCCGGGGGCCTCGATTACGTTTATTATGCTCATCGGATGTTATTAGCACTTGGAAGAAAGCTGAACCATTGCTAGTTTTGGTGTCTCGCACCTGCGATGGACCTTCCGCAGGTGAGGCAAGGAGCTCGCAGGTGCAGACTTGGCCCAATCCCCCAATCGTTGCAGGTGGGTTAGTTTTCCGCAGATGTGGAGCCGCATGTACGACCATCTGACCGCAAGTGCGACCCTAGACCTTTTAGTGTGTTTTCGTACCTGCGATGGTATTTCCGCAGGTGCGGGATCGCATGTGCGGTCACAGATGCGCAGGAGCGGATATTTCTGGGCAATTATATCAGATCCGAGGGCTTATCCTATTTTTACCATTTCGAATTTTAGAGCTCGGGAAGGGAGATTTTTGAAGACCTTTGCACCTGGGTAACTCGGGTAAGTGATTTCTAACCTACTTAGATCAATTTCCATGATTCCAAACTTATATCTAGTCCTTAGAATTCGAATTTGGGTGGGAGATTTGGGAAAAATTTGATAAACTTTATAGACCAAATTATTGAGTTTCGATTGGGTTTTTGACCTCCGTTTTGAGAGATTTTCATATGTTTAGACTCGTGAGTGAATGGGTGTTCGGAAAATATAATTTTTACCCGATTCCGAGATGTGGTCCCGGGGAACTTTTTGGGCGAATTTCCTAATTTCACGTATTAGCTTCGAACTTATTAGTTATTTTGTTTCCTTGTGATGATATTTACATTATGCAATCTGATTGTCTAGATTTGGGCCACCCGGAGTTGGATACTCGTGGCAAGAGCGTGGTTTTGAGTTGATTAGCGCAGTCAAGGTAAGTATCTTGCCTAACCTTGTGTGGGGGAACTACCCCTAGGGATTGAGTCTTCTATGTTGATTGTAGTCCGCATACGCGAGGTGACGAGTGTGTACTCTAACTTATTTGCAAATAGATTTCCCTTTAGGGATTTTGGGTCCTTATGTTCCCCGTGAACTTGTTATATCTGAATTCCTGATTTCTAGTCTCATCTCTTCCTGTTCAAATTAGAAGTACATGCCGAGCATTCCTTGTTTCTTATATGATCTTAATTGACTTAAATGAATACTTTGTTTTTCCTACCGTTACGCTATATCTTCCTTCATACGCTGCCTATGTGACTAAAACTAGTATAATCTCGCTCTATAAATGTCTAACAAGTAATTGGAATATCTATACGTTGGTCAAGCATTCCCGTGAGTCGTACATTGTGATTTAAATAAATTTTCCTCTTAAATACTACTTAGGTTTAATTGTTGACCGCCCATGTTGATGGTGTCCTTTGATGCTGCCTATTTACTGAGCATTTGTTCAAACTGAGTTAATTCGGTGAAGCTAATTGTCTAAGTGAGATTGGTTATAGCTGATTCTCTTGCCGGGTTGATTTGGTCTCTTGGTTGTGAACTTGAATATATAGAATCGTTTCTATATTTGTCTTGTTTTCCCCTCGTTATGATGTTTTCTCCTTGTGCTTGGCATTCCTTTCGGTGGTTACTTCTTATGAGTGAGTTTTTACCATTTTTATGATTCAAGTCTTTGTATTGATTTGCTCATCGCACTTTGCATTTGGTCTTGTTTGCTTTTGCGCTGGTTGTGGAAATATATGTTGTTTCTGTCGCATTCTGGTTGTTTTCCTCAGCGTCTGTATTGCATATTTAAATTGGGACTATAGACAGAGATCCGGGAGCTTTCCCCCTGTACTGCATTGCACATTCAAATTGGGACTACGGACACAGATCCCGGAGCTTTCCCCCTGAACTGCACTGCATATTTAAACTGAGACTACGGATAGAGATCTGGGAGCTTTCCCCATGTACTGCATTGTATGTTTAAATTGGGACTATTTTTACAGAGATCCAGGAGCTTTCCCCCTATACTGCATCGCATATTTAAATTGGGACAACGTGCGAGATTCCGGGAGCTTTCCCCCTGTAGTGCATTGCATGACAAATTCTGAGTTGCGGATTGAGTTCCGGTGGT
>MDKI01207443.1:0-18982 GCA_005239505.1 Nicotiana paniculata | reverse complement strand
ATTAATGCACCTCAAATGTACGGTATATTACATATTAAACTATGCATTTTAGTCTCGCATCAATAATACCCCGGATTGTATTTGCAACGCCCGCTTAGTCTTTTATTAGACATAGTTGAGCGTGATCAGCTGGTTGACTTGAAGTGCCATGTATAATTTTCCCCAACACATACCAGGCAGTAGCTACAGAATAAAAATAATTTAAACAATGATATGAAAAATGTAGATAAAAAAAAATAGGGTTTTTAAGCATGAAAATAGTATATTTAACAATTTATATACAAAAAAATTATAAACTATCTACAATTTGTATACAAAGATATTACAAACACTAAAAAAGTAAAAAAATACAAATAAATTACAAATTAAACAAAGACATAATTTTTGATCATTGATCTGTTCCTACCTTCTAGCACTAGACATTTTTACCCTAAATTGGAACTTGTTCATGACAAAATAGTGCTTTGATTTCGATTAATTTTTCAGATGTATCAATCATTAGATGATCTACGATTGTAGAATTCAACTGGCTATAACATGCATCTCGCTGACTACAATTCCATCAATATGAAAATCTTTGTATCTCCCAAAAGTATACCAATTTCCATTTAGCTGAAGCATAATGGCTATTTTCGACATTATTGCGCGTGATTCAGTACAATTGTAGCTAATTGATTCGATTTTGCTTGTGAAACCAGAATATACAGTGAAAAACAGAGTATTTCAAAAAATAGAGTGTCGAAATATTGAGAGAAACGGAATAATTTCAAGCTTAATTAATGGCGAGTAATGCGTTGAAAAATATCTCGGAAGAATCCTTTACTATCCCAAATTCCTGCTACTAAAAAAGGAATGCTACAACTGAAAGGATTCTGTTTTAAATGATTTGTATAGATTTTGTAGGAAAAATATGTCTAGGGCGGGTAATATGCTAAACATGGATATTTTTGGTAATATAGTTTCATATATGGTATATGAATGAAAAAATCCCATAAATAAATAACCCAATCCGATCCGAACCCGCTAAGCCCAAACCTGGGCGTGTCCTAATTAACTCGGAAATTTCCAACCCGTTAGTAGCCCAGTTAGTCAGCCCACTATCTAGCCCAGACCACTAACTGGACAGACTATTTTTTTCGTGTCCAGCTCGGACCAACCCGTCCGGTAAACAGGTATAGTTTACACCCATAGTTGGAAGCAGCGGGAACTAGTATATCACTTTTAATGTTTAATTAATGTTTGCTTAAATATTAAAAGTATTTATAAATCAATATCACTGAAAATGATTAGGTAGCCACAATAATATAGCTTAAAATACTTTTAATTTTGTTCAATTCTATTATTTTACCCTTCATATCTTTGTAATCCCCGTATATATCCTTTTCCAAAATCAAATAAATTTATTAACTTTTTCACTCTATTTTCTGTAAATTGTCATTTTTCATGTAAAATACTTTTAAATTTATTAACTTTCTATAAATAATGTAAGATTATTTCATTCATTTAAAAAAAATAATATTTACTAACGATTTCAACACTTTTATTATACTCTAACATGTAACTCTTTCATTCTTAACCAAATGTTTCGGGTTCGAGTCTCTGGATAAAGAGTCGCCTTTATTGGGGAGCGCTACCTTCTAATGTGGGACTTTCCGATGCGAATCCGAATTTACTCGACCCCAATGTGGATACCGAACACCGGGTGGGAAAAAACACACGTGTAAGATAGTATTTATTTAATCGTTTTTCTTCCTTTTTAAATTAATCTCTATTTGTTCAACTACGTTCTTGTTGTAGTTAATTGGATGATCATCAATTAACTGTGCCTATTTATTATGTATCTACTTGAGAGAGAGTGCATATTTAGGTAGTTGTTTGAACAACATCACTCCCGGAGTATAATCGACTTTTGAATGTTAGTGGGTTAAAAATTAGTATTGGACAGATCCAATGAATATATGGCACATGTTTTTTATATACTTTCATTACTAAATCATACGTAAGTAATTGCTACATATTCTTATAGTAATTTATTCTTTTATCATTGGTAAATTAGTATAATTTTGTGATGTATAATTTTACTTGTGTTAGAAGCGTATACATTATGGTTATTTTTGCCAAAAACTCATGCTCTATAAAGTTACCCGCAAATATCTATTTTAGGGTTTTATTGCTGTAGCCACAACCCAGAACAGCGCCGACAGCCGCCATGGGTCGTATGCACAGTCGAGGGTCCGTTCACTCTTTCGTCCATTTATATTTGATAATACATTGTTCTAATTCTTACGTTAATTTTTGTTTTGCTCGCAGTAAGGGTATTTCAGCTTCAGCACTTCCGTATAAGAGAACTCCACCAAGTTGGTTGAAAATCTCTGCTCCTGATGTAAGTCCTTGCAAAATCTTACTTATTTTTGCTCAATTTGATGAAATGGAAATATACTTTCGGTTTTTACAAACATTTATTATGAAGCTAGTATATTTTTTTAATTTGTATTTGCATAATATTGGTATGAGGTGATTTAAATAGAGTAACTTGGTCAGTGAGGATTTGTATAGCAAATCCCAACTTGTTTGGGATTGAGGCGTTAAGTTATCTCACTCTATTGACTAGCTAAAAGAGTAAAAGCTTAGTGTGCGCGTTTCCTTGAGTATTCAAAAATGTTGCCTTTAGTGTGTAGGTGGAATTCTCTCCAGTTACCTTATATGCTTATCCATTTCGACTTTGTTTACCATTTCCGTTGACTGTTAACTACTGGAAAAATATTCCACCTCTTTTATTATCTGATCACTGGATTCAATATTTCCTAATCAATGTCAAGGACGAAACGTATGCAAGGAAATATGTAGATTCCGTAGCCTAAGCAGAGGCGGACCCAGGATTTGAGCATGACGGGGGCACCATTGTATGCTAATTATTAGCCATAAAATTTGGCGGGCAACTCTTTGAAAACTCAATGATTATAATGGCTTATCATCCAAGTACAAATAAAAAGAAGTTCTAAAGAAATAGAAAGCATCGAACAAAGAGAGAGATTTCTTTGCAAAATATGTGCTACGGAAAGGAAAAATATTTGATTTAAGATTGTTTCAAACTTTAAAATTTCGAGCTTTTTCTCAATTAAAAAAGGGGTCTGTGATCAAAAGGGTGTTCAAACTTCAAAATTATCAAAAAACTTACTAAACAAATCAAGATTAAGGGTGTGCTAATAGTTAAAGAACTGAAGAAAAGCCTCAAACTCTTAATTAGTTGTCATTGCCGAATCAGAGTTGACGGATATTTGCTACTTTGTCAAAGTGATTGTTGAAGAAAATTGTGGAAGAAGGATTTGTATTTTTCTACTTCTGAAGCGCGATAAATTGCAATTTGAGGCTTTTAAGTGTAAAGAAGGGATTTAAAAAAGAATAAAATTAAGTAAGATGACTATTATATATTAAAACTAAACTATATTTGAATTCAAAAAAAGATAAAAGTAATTGTGAAGCAGTTTGCTATTTAAGTACAAACTAGTTGAATTTAAAAGAAAGTAAAATAAAAAGGAGAGGAGAAAGTAGTGAAAATGGGTTTTGAACCTACGACCTCCAGCAAAGCTGGAAACTTAAGCACCCTACAAAACCACTCCTCCAATTAGCCTCTTTGTGTCTTGGAGCACACGAAAAATATTTTAGGGGTCCCATCTATATGCAGAGATATATATACAAAGTTTTTGCCGAGACTAATGGGGTCCCATGACCCCTCAACCTTCAAACTAGGTCCGCCTCTGAGCCTAAGCGCCTAACCATGAAAAGGCAAGTGGTGTTGTTGCCCTTTGCCTTTTTGAGCTTCATTTCAGATAAATAATGGATATATAGGTTGGTGGTGCCTCTTTTTTTTGTCGTAAAAAGAAAAGGTTGCCCGTCGATGAAATTAGATGAAATTTTCTCCAAGCCTGTTTGAAGATTTGATTCAACTCTTTTTGATAAAACTTGTTGGAGTTTGTCCAGTCGAAGCGTTTAAAGCTAATAATCCAGAAATAATGTGATAACCATTAGTTGCAAAACTGATTGTTCATTTCTTGACCTTGGAACTCATTCAGTTAATTGATAAAGGTACTCTCTCGTGTTTCAGGTTGAGGATAATATATGCAAGTTTGCCAAAAAGGGTTTGACACCTTCTCAAATTGGTGTTATTCTTCGTGATTCTCATGGTATTGCTCAGGTGAAGAGTGTAACTGGTAGCAAGATCCTCAGAATTTTGAAGGCTCATGGTACTCTTTCGCATGTTTGGCGATTAAGTTGATGCTTCATAACACTTATCTAAAGGAAATGGTCGATTAACCTATGATTTTTGTATTCTAGGACTTGCTCCCGAGATTCCCGAGGATCTCTATCACCTTATCAAGAAAGCTGTTGCAATCCGGAAGCATCTTGAGAGAAACAGGAAAGACAAGGATTCCAAGTTTAGGCTGATTCTTGTTGAGAGCAGAATTCACCGACTTGCTCGTTACTACAAGAAAACAAAGAAGCTTCCACCAGTATGGAAGTAGTAAGTTCACTCTCATACATATGACTTTAGTATTGTGCTTCCGAGTCACCTTATTAAACAGTCTAATCTTGTTTTTTGCAATCATAATAACACAATGCAAGTGATTGTGGAAATTCTAATAGGATATATCTCTTTACCTAAGCATGTGTTGTAATCGTCTTTAGGAATGTAGTGGGAAGTATAATTTTAATTAGAGACTTTTTCTTTGGCTCCACCAGTGCGTTATGCTTGGTTTTCTCTGGAATTTAATTTTGGATTTCTTTCTTGCTGGAGATTCCATGGAAAAATTTGAATGCTTTTGCTCTCCTGGTGAAATTTTGGTTTCACACACAAGCTGTTGTATCCCTTGCATGTTATGTTCATATCATTGTGATATTATCCCTGTGGGGTTGGTTCCCGCTCGACGGTGTCTCTTTTATGTTTTTAGTTTTGTGTCTGATGAAATAAGACTGCAGTGTTTTCGTCTGTTGTATTCTATGCTATGTTCAAATATAATGGGAAAGGGTATGAAAGAGGCTTTCGGCAATTTTTATATTTCTTGCCCAACACCCACATCACTGTTCCGCTTATAACTTTTAATGGTTTATCTAGTCGCAGGTTTTGTTAATTGAAAGAAAGAATCATAGGGTCTTAATGTTTAGTAAGAGAAGCCTCGTTATAGTTGGTTTCTTGGATCTGCCTCTACACTTTCTCATTGTATTACTTGAGCAATCTGTGTGTTTGTAAGGAATTCTCTGCTGCATTTTGATGGCATTATGTGCAGAAAGCTCTTGGGACAATCTCAATCTACACTTATAAAATAAAAATAAAAAGACAAGTCTTGATCTGCAGTTGCAAAAATAAAAGTCAATCTCGATCTGTATGCCAATACAGAATTACCATGTCTTTTGTTGTCTGAGGCAAACATTTATTCAGGTTATTTTCATCTCTGGATGCTCGAATTGGTTTCTGTGAAGTTAATTTCAATGCTAGTTTATATGATTTGTTTTGATGGTTCTTTGGTGCCTTGAATGATATAAGATCAATTATTCGCTTTTATCATTTCCTTTTGCCCTTCCCTTTTTCATGTTAAGGCATTACTAATGTCTTCTATTCTTGTGCTTTGCAGTGAATCTACCACCGCCAGTACTCTTGTAGCATAGAGAAGGTTCTGGCATTGCAAATGCGACTCTTGCAGCCAAAATCTGCCTCCAAAATTCAAGATTAAGTTTGGAACTGCCAGGATGGTTTTTGTCAAGATGTTTGCGCTAATATAAATTTCTGTTTCAAGTTGATCTTCTGTTCACTTTTCTGTCATTAGATGTTTGTGATATATTTAACTCTTAGCGGCTTTTATAATCCTGATCTTACCAAAGTTTTCAAATTGCTAGATATTTAATTGTGTCACTAGTGGAAGTCTTATGCCAAAAAGAACTAGAAAATCTGGATTGTGGGAGTACAGCATACTTCGGTTACTGCAGGGGACGGTTTGTACTAACCATTGATCTTATTTTCTAGTTTGAGAATATGGCTTAGTTGTCAGACAAGTATCCAAATTAATCAACTTATTTGGGCCAAGGTTAAAGTTGACCAGCTTAAATTTGACTAGTGGCACTCGTATTTTCAGTGAAGGGACTTTGGAGTAGTGGTAAAGCTGTCTTCGTGTGACCTATATGTTACGAGTTTGAGCTTAGCCATTAATACTTGTATTAGGTTACTTGGCTATATCAAACCCCTTGGGATGCAGCCTTTCTTCAGATCTTGCGTGAACACGGCGAGCTGCCCTTTAATGCATGCCCTATATTGCTTGCTGTAACAAGCTAATACTTTAGAGTATAAACATGTACTATAATCTGTGGATTCAAAATCGGATTCATAGCATCCAGCCATCCACCCATGTTTTGGATTGATAGCCTCCAGATTATAGTCATTAAATACAATGTGTAATGTGGTGGTGTCTTGATTGACTAAGCATATAACCAGTTTATTCCGTCTAAACTTTATTGATTTGGGTTAATGATATGTTTAATAAGTACGATGTCTTGTACAAAAGCCTAGTATTTAGGTAAAAAAGGTAAAGTTTCGAACTTTGCATCACTGACTAAAGAGATTTTCTTCATCGAAGAAAATATGTTTTGTTTACCTTGAAAATGGTAATTACAATTATATTTAATTATGTGGTTCTAAAAATACATGATTTATTTTAATACCGGTTGTTTAGGCAGTAAATGCTGAGTGCGAAGTGAGAAAAATGAAATAAGAGCCAGAGGAAACGAGATTATGCAAACCGGATAACGGAGAGACCAGTCTCGAGGGTGGCCGGAAAGGCCTCGAGGTCGAGCTTTAGAAGCTTGACTAGGGGCTATCGATAACAGTATAACAATGTTAAAGGTCTTAAGAATGGCCTATTTATGATCAATAACAAGTAATAAATGTAGAATAATCCAAGAACACAATAAATGAGAAGCAATAAATTAATGAAGCAATTGTAGAGAATGTTTTAGTTAGAGAGCAGAGGATGTTCTTGTATTGAATATCATGTGTGTTACAAAGTGACAAGGGTCCCCTTTATATATGAGGGGGAATCCCAACATAGTACATGTATAATTAGTATAAAGAGATATGTCTGGTACAACCATTTAATGCCACGGTACGGGCTTGTACTATTTTGTATTTTTTGTCAGCTTTAACCACGTGCCCCTTGGGAATTTACCGCATTTCCATGTTGACCTTCGATTTGTACTGCCTCGAGGTCGAGGACCTTCGATATGCCCCCTCGATGCCAAAACTCGAACCTTCGAGCCTTCTTAGCTTCGAAATGATCGTAAAATCGGGCTCCCCGATTTTAGCCATATACAGATAGTCCCCGCGTTTCTTAGAATGAAGAGATAAGAAACGGTCTTGACCTTTTGCCTCTTCGACACTCCTATTATGACGCCAGTCCCTTCAGAGCATTAAATGACGTGACATGAAAAGTTGCGCAAAGGTCGCTGTCAACACAATTCTCGAGAAGCCCATGAACCATCATAGGTTCGACTCTTCCGCTTCAAGCATGCCCATAGGGCCTCTATAAATACTACAATCACTTGCCTTTTCATAGTTTTGCATCTTCTTCATCTTCTCCAAACCTTCAAATTTCTTCTAAGTTCTTTCCATTCTTATCTTCTGCATGTGTACGTTTTTTCGTCTTCTCACTTCAAAACTCGATAGTTATCATGGCAAAAACTTTCAAAACGGTTCCACAAAAGGAGGGAGCTGCTTCTTCATCACGCCCGTTTAAGGGCAAGTCAAAAATTCATCCTACCATCGAGCAATGCATCCCTGGCCCTTTCGACACCATTTCTGACTTTATAATAGAAAAACCCCTTTCTACACCGGGCCTATGCGAGCCCATGTCCCGATACATAAGTGTAGTATCGAATATAGAGAGGGTAAAACTTGACTGCCGCTGAGGGGAGGCGGCTCGAGCAGAGATCCCCACGGCTGACGAAAGCATAGTCACGCACAAGGCTGTCTTTCTCAGTGTATATACATACCCTTTCACCTTAGGCCCCGTCGATTCTTCTTCTCCACCGATTGACCCAGTGATTCTTGATTTTGTCATCAATACCGAGTGACACTCGGTCAGATCTATCCTTCTTTTTGTAGGATTGAATATATGTTTCGACATATCACCAACATGGTCAAGGGAATGACTTTCACCCTCGACTATTTGATCAGATTGTACAGCCCTCGAATCTTCTGCGGAGGCCTTATTAAACTGCACCGCCGATCCACCAAGGCGTTCCTTGCCTGCATCGACGAGAACAGAGATCGGGGAAGGATGAGCCGATTTGTTAGAATCAGAACTTCGGACATCATCCCCGCCACAGGATGCCATTCCCGGAGGAATTGAATATGAAACGTAAGTACCCCTGAATTGAGCATGCTTTGCTGTCTCTCCCTCTTTTGACTGATTTTCCTCTAATTGTGCAGCCGTTGTTTGGTTTCCCGGCGCGGTTCAGGACCTTCCGGGGTGGATCAAATGTTTAGACTCCGCTTTCCCATACAACAAACGCGTATGGCGTGAGCTGGCCAAAACACAATAGCAGGCTAAGAACCATGGTACACTCTTGTTGCTATTGTTTTTCCATTCTTCGTAAGAACTTTTGATGGTGATGTTTTTTGACATAATATGTTTGTGCAGGCCTTGGTGAAGGCGTGTTGATAAGGCCTCCCCCACCTGGTGCGGAAGAGGACCCAAAGACCACCAGGAAGAAAGAGGCCTCCGCAGAATCTCCAAAATCAAAAAGGCCAAAGGCTCGGAAACCTAGGACCGAGGCCACAGTCTTGTCTTCGACAGCCGCTGGGAGCCTGCGGGCCGAGGAAGAGAGCGGTGATGTCTGCTCTTTGGTACAAAGGGAAAAATGAAGTGATGAGGCTTCGAGAGCTGTTGGGCGGTCGTCCACTGAGTTAGAGGCGGTCGATGCAGACCCGCCGTTCGTAGGGGAGACCCTCGAGGAGGGTTCGGGCGCAATCCTCGACACGCTCATCGGACATGGCACAGTCCGTGTTGAGGAGCTTGGTAGGCTTGCTACTGGAGCTTTCCGAGGTCGGGAAGAAGCCTCGATGAAGGCTGATATTGTTGGTGGACTTCATTCGGGCCCGTCATTTTCTTCAGGGGAGATACGGGATGCTCAAGTTAGGGGTGTTCCGGGTCTAGAGACCTCTCGTGGAGAGGATGATTCATTTAAAGACTACTCCGAGGGGGTAGATGAGGAGACCGATGTTGATGCCCCAGTTTATCTCGAGGAAGCAGGGAGGCTCCAAAAGCAGGTGATATTTTGAGAAACAATATGCTGTTCTCTTATTTTTTATTCTTGTTTTCTGATTTCCCTTCTCTGTGTTGCAGGTCAAGAAGCTGTATGACCAAGCCTTCTCCAAGATGCAAGATGAGTTGACTCATCATGGAGAGGAGCTTGAGAATTTTATGTCGTAGTCGGTCGAGCTGGAGGCTTTATGCGCTCAAAAGGAGGAGGAATTGACCAACCTTCGGGCAAGCTCAGAGAGAGCACTTCGGGAGATGGCCGACTTCTCCGAGCAGGTATGTCGGTACCCATATTTTTATCTTTAGTTTCAATGCTCGGTGCTGATTGACCTACTTTTTTCTTTTCAGATTAGGCAGAAGGACGCCCTGGCGGAACGACTTCGAGAGGAGGTTGTGGCTAAGGACGCCAAAATCCTAGAGCTGGCTCGACTGAATGACGCTGCGGCTTCGGAGAGGGAGGTGCTTCGGGGGAAGCTATCCTCGGTTCAAGACCTTATCCGAGGTGCTCAGGAGGAGGTTGCTGCACTATCTGCGGCCAAGTCTGAGGCCAATGAATATGTCTCCTCATACAAGAGAGATGATGCTGCTGCGAATGATCGGGCCAAGGAGATATCCGAGAAGGCCGAACTGAAGCTGGCTCAGGCAGTTGCTTATGCCTATGTACAATCCAGGAGGCAAGACCTCGAGGAAGTGAGCTCCAAGGGTGTCGATCTCTCTGCCGAGATCGAAGAGGCCAGGACCCTAGAGGAATTGGCAATGCCGAGTACATCGGAAGAGAGCTCTAAAAGCGTCTCAGACAACATCGAAGGCGAAGAGTAGATTTTCCTCCTTTTTTGTTCTTTCCCTTTTCTGTATATGGGACCCTTCAGGGGAATTTTTGTAAAAAAACACCTCTGTAAATATATTTTTTGAAATAGAATATCTTTTGTCACATATCGCACAAATTTTGTCCCGTAATGCTTACACAACAATTAACCTTTATGCTTCGATTATTATCTCCTCGAAACTTGCACTTGTAATAGTAGATCCCCTCGAGATCAGACACCTTCTCGAGGCTAGGTCGACATATGAGCTTCGATCCCTCGATTTCTGTATGAAGGTATCATTTATGTTACGTGACCGTGAAGTGACCGAGGTGTCCCCACTGGTACACTTCCCCAAACGTTATGATGACTTTGTCAGAAATTGAATGGACTTCAAAGTAGTTGGTTAGCCACCTTTCTCTTTATATATATATATTCTTGCTTCTTCTTCATTCTAACTCTTTCACCTTTGCAAAATCTCAGCTTTCCTTTCAACTTTTTTATCCCTTTCCCATTTTTACAAAAACTGCTTTCGTTCCTTCCTATTTGTCTATGCTTGAGTAGTTATGGATGCCGTGCCCGAATTTGTTCACCAAGAAGAGGGAAATTCTTCCTCTGCTCCTAGCCTGGCCGGTGGTACATCGCTGACGTATGGTGAGCTGACCTCGTACTGCTTCGCTCCGAAGAAAGACTTTTCAATAGAGAAACCCTTCGATGCCCCGGTCCATTGAGAGCATGCTTCGAGGTTCATCCGATCGATAAAATAAAACCACCTTGAGGCCGTGAGGAGAGACTGTGGCTGGGAGGAAAATGTGATATTGCAGATACCCTCTCGAGAAGAGAACATCATGACTTATGTAGAGGGATTCTTGACCGTGTATACGTACCCGTTTGCATTTGGTCCCCTCGACCGACTTGTGCTCGAATTCTGCAAAAGGTACCGAGTCACCCTGACACAGATTCATCTGTCCTTTTGGCGGATAGTGCTGATGATGAGGTATTTTACCCAAAAGGCTGAGCTCAAATTTACCCTCAGCCACTTTATTAGATTATATCGGCCTCAGCATTGTCGAGGCATGATTGCGTTACGACACCGGTCCACCAGGCCTTTCATTGCCAGCAATGATGAGGACCGAAACAGAGGATGGATGAGTCGGTTTGTTTGAGTGAGGATCATCGATATCATTCCAGCGGAGTTCCTGCCATTTCCCGAAAAATATAACTTCAAACGTAAGTGCCATGTCGTACCTTTGTATCTTTTGTTCTTATCGATTTATAAGAGTGTTCCTTTTTCTCTTTTTCAGCGGTTCCGTGGGTGCCGGGGGAGGTCCTCGATCTTGCGGACTGGACTCGGAGGTTGGCAGTTTCCTCAACATATGACGAATGCAAGTGGCGTGATCTCTCGAAGGGTAGATGGGAAGCAAATCACCACGGTATAAGCCGTGTGGTATCCCTTTTGATGAACGTTTCCTTTTGTGCGTACTAACTCTGTCACCGCAGGTGTTGGTAGGTTTTCTGAAATGAGACCGTGCCCCTTCGAGGAGAGGGAAGGCCATAGGGAGGACACTAAGCGAGAAAGATCCTTTATAGATGAGGACATTCTCAATGAGGCGGGGCCTTATTGGATACATAAAAGAGATGCCGTTGCTGAGGAGAGCTTTATATACGTCGGTCATTCTGCGGACATGAGCTCTCCTCATGAGGATGATTCTTTGTCTACGGCTCGAGCTAGGGGCCCTTCCGAGGTTTCCGATTCTGTCAGGACAGAGACCTCTAAATTCGAAGAAGAGGTTCCCTGAGAGAGAAGGAGCAAGATTCCTCCACCATCGTCTGCTTCTGCCCTCGAAGGAACTTCGGGGGATGCTCGGGACCAGGGGCCTCTCGGACCAAGTGAGGTTTCGAGTGGCCATACCCCTATTGAGAGCGGTTTAATTGGGGCCGATGGGGATAGTCCAGTAGATGCATGTTCAACTTTTAAAGAGGCCCAACGGCTCTGTTCCGATGTGAGTTTTGATCGGCCTTGCTAGCTTTTTAGCTATGAATCTTCATTCTTTGAGCTGAAATTTCTCTTTTGTAGGTTTTTGACAAACTCAAGTTCGAGCTGCTTCGCTGTGAGACCCGGTTGCGGGAAGCTTTGGGTAAGGAAAAATCTCTCAAGCTTCTTTGCAATAAGAAGACAAAAGAGTTGATACATCTTCGGGTGGATATGCATCAGATTCGGAATTGTGAAAGCAATCTCGAGCGTCAGGTAACCCTTACCCTGAATGGGTACATGCTTCCTTTCTCGCTTTTGGGAACTAATGCTTTGGTGCTTCAGCTGCAGGGAAAGACAGAAGCGTTGGAGCGCCTTTGGGGCGAAGTCGGGCAAGTTAGTTCTGAATGCCAAGCGTTGAAGGCGCAGATAAGCGCACATGTTGCGGCCCAAAGGAATGCTTTGGCCAAGGCTGCTGCCCTCGAGATACAACTTCGTAATGCCCGAGAAGATAGCTCAATTCAGTGGAGCAGGATTTCCAAGCTCGAGACTGATCTTCTAAATATGAAAGCCGAGGTCGTGGACGCTCGGGCTGAAGCTGAAAAAGTTCGAGCGAAGGCCGATAAGAAGGTGGCGTTTATTTGAAAGATGCTGCCGATGCTCGGGCTGAGTTGAGAAGAGCTTTCAACAGAGAGAGGAGGGGCAATGAGTATTCCCGATGCAAGTTTCGGAGGAAGACCCTCGAAGAGATACATGCTAGGGGCTTTGACCTCTCGGAAGAGATAAATCAGGCCGAGGCGGACGAGATTGATGCCAAGTTTTTCCTTTCTTCTTGAGCTGATGCTGATATTTGAAGGCCACCATGGGAGCTGGTCCGAGGGGCCTTTGAGGGAGCTGGTCCCGAGAGTAGACTAGATTTTCTGCTTTGTTTGTTTGCATAAGACTCCTGTGGGAGTGTTGTAAATATGTATTTGTAATGCACATATATATATGAAAGATTCTTTGGTTTGATTTTCTTGTCGATAGTTAGCCCGATGAATTAGACTTTGAGATGAAACCCTTGGGGTCATAAATTGGCTCTGAGGCTTTTTAAGCTGGCGACTTGGGCTCTTACGCTTTAGGTCGATACGACCTCTGGTGTAGCTAGCGACTTGGGCTCTTACGAATTTGACCCTGAGGCGCTTTAGTTAACCATTTTGGGGTTAGTCTCTGAGTTGGGTTTCGACTCGAGCTCAACGGACCTCGGGTTTTCGAATCGGCCCTGAGGCGCTTTGGGCCGGTATGACCTGTAGCTGGCGACTTGGGCTCTTACGCGTAAGGTCGATAAGACTAGCTAGAGACTTGGGTTCTTACGCTTTAGGTTGGTAAGACCTTTGATGTAGCGGGCGACTTGGGATCTTACACTTTTTTGGCCCTGAGGCTCTTTGATTAACTATTTAGGGCTTAGTATCCGAGTTGGTTTTCGACTCGAGCTCAACGCCCTCAGGTTTTCAAATCGTCCATGAGCCGCTTTGGGTCGGTATGACCTGTAGCTGGCGACTTGGGCTCTTATGCATAAGGTCGATACGACTAGCTGGCGACTTGGGCTCTTGCGCTTTAGGTCGGTACGACCTTTGATGTAGTTGGAGACTTGGGCTCTTACGTTTTAGGTCGGTACGACCTTTAATGTAGCGGGCGACTTGGGATCTTACTCTTTTTTGTCCCTGGGGCACTTTGGTTAACCATTTAGGGCTTAGTCTCCGAGTCGGGTTTCGACTCGAGCTCAACGGACCTCAGGTTTTCAAATCGGTGCTGAGGCGCTTTGGGTCGGTATAACCTGTAGCTGGCGACTTGGGCTCTTACGCGTAAGGTCGATACGACTAGATGTCGACTTGTGCTCTTACATTTTAGGTCGGTACGACCTTTGATGTAGATGGAGACTTGGGATCTTACGCTTTAGGTCAGTATGACCTTTAATCGGTTCTTTTCGAAGTTTTTCGAAGTAATTGGAGGCCTGTGATTTTATGGCAACAGCCGGACATCTCCGAGTCGCGTTAGTTTGGCCAGAGCCTAATAACGGTGGTCATTATATTTGGCTGTAGCCTTTTAGTCCCCGAGTGAGATAGCCACGGCGTCTATATCGAGGGTATGCCTTTTGGGTCTTACAAGTTCGATATATAGACTTGAATTTGATATGGGGTTTATGCCTTTTTTAAGGTCTTACAAATTTGTGCATTCCTTGCTTGAGGTCTTACAATTTTGATGTTGCCTCATGGAGGGCTTATGAGTTTGAAGTTGCCAGCCTCGGGTTCTTACAACCATGAGTCCACTGTCGAGGTCAGTCCTTGAGTCAGAGTTGATATTGCCTCACGGAGGGCTTATGTCATAGATATTGCCTCTTGGAGGGCTTATGTTTGAAGTTGCCGACCCTGAGGTCTTACTGCTTCGAGTTAGATGACTTGATGAGCCGACTGTCGAGGACAGTCCCTGAGTCGGAGTTGATATTGCCTCGAGGAGGGATTATGAGTTTGAAGTTACCGGCCCTGAGGTCTTATGGCTTCGAGTTTTTGGTGACTCGATGGGGTGACTATTGAGGACAGTTCCTGAGTGCTTGATAAGTTTTTGGCCCTGGGGCTGTCTCTTGTGAAAATAGCAAACTCCTTTGACGTGCGAAATGTTTTGATGATAGAAGGTACTTCTCTGATTACTTGGTACAGGTATACATGTTTTCACCATCGAGGGTTCGATCATTCTATGCGGACACGGTTCATTCGACCGTTTGGTCTGATACATCATTTTCCCGTCGAGACCCTCTTTGGCATATTTCAATGATCTCCTGAGCGAATGCCCCTCAGTATTCGAGGTTGATTGAAGAGAAGCCTTGAATACTTGGTGAGTTCTCCTTAGGTAGCATATGGATGTTGCCTCGTTAAAAACCTCGCCGGTAAAACCCTTTTGGGATAAAATCTGACGTGAGGGAAAAAGAATGCAATGCATTCTTTAAAACCTAAGGCCTTTGAGCTGGGGGGGGGGTGCTTCGACTCCTTTCAATCGAACACCTGCACGCAGGTTAGCGTAAAGTGTGAAAGAAAAAAGGAGAGGGTTGTACCTTAGCTGTGATGGCGTTCGAGCGTCGATGTGCTTTGGTTATCTGTTTCGAGGATGCGACACGGTTCCGAGGATGTAGTTCGTGATTGTTACTAGGTTGTTTGCTTGTTTTTTGGCTCCTTCGATGTAGAAGGAGTCAGTGCCACATTGTGCACTGCGAACATTTCTTTCGCTGCATGCTGCTCTCCGTATACTGTTTTTACCCCATCCTTCGTAGGAAATTTCATCATTTGATGAAGGGTTGACGACACCGCCCTCATATTGTGAATCCATGGCCTTCCAAGCAATGCATTGTACCTCATGTCCCCTTCGATAACACGAAACTTGGTATCCTGAATTGTGCCGGCCACGTTGACTTGGAGGATGATTTCCCCCTTCGTTGTTTCACTTGCCATGCTGAATCCATTGAGGACTCGAGAGGTGGGTACGATCCGGTCGAGCAACCCGAGTTGCTCTACCACCCTCGACCGAATTATGTTGGCCGAGCTACCTGGATCCACGAGCACACATTTAATTTGAAATTTATTGAAAAGAAAAGAAATTACCAGTGCGTCATTATGAGTTTGAGATAAGGTCTCGATGTCCTCTTCGCTGAATGAAAGGGTGTCTTCAGGTATGTAGCTCCGAGTTCGTTTTTCCCCGGTGATGTATACTTTCGTTTGCTTAAAAATAGGTCCCTGAGGGACATCGACCCCACCAATAATCATGTGGATGATGTGTCGTGGTTCTTCTGTTTCATTTTTCTTGTTTGCCTCTCTTTCCCGAAATTGATTTTTAGCTCGATCGCTGAGGAATTCCCGAAGGTGCCCTTTGCTGATTAGTCGGGTTACCCCTTCTCGAAGCTGTCTGTAATCTTCGGTCCTATGACCGTGGGTATCGTGGTATTCACATATCAATTTGGGGTTCCTCTGCGAAGGATCTGATAGCATGGGTCTCGGCCACCTGGTATCCCTGATCTTACTTATGGCCGATACGATGTCTGAAACATCAATGTTGAAGTTGTACTCAGATAGCCGGGGTGCCTCTACCGGCCCTGTGTGCCTGTCGAACCCTGATTTGTTCATGAGTCCCCGAGGATTCTGTCCTCGGTCCATCCTTTGATCACTTTGAGGTATGTTACGTCTCGGGATATTTCTCCGATTTTCTACGTACGATTGATAATTTTCTTTGTTTGGCCTTGGCTCTCTTTCTGGAGGCCTCGATTCCTTTTCTAAGACTTTGGTAGGATACACCGAGCCCGAGGGGGATTCTTTCTTGTATTGAATATCATGTGTGTAACAAAGTGACAAGGGTTCCCTTTATATATGAGGGGGAATCCCAACATAGTACATGTAAAATTAATACAAAGAGATATGGTTGGTACAACCATTTAATGCCACGGTACGGGTTTGTACTATTTTGTGTATTTTGTCAGCTTTAACCACGTGCCCCTTGAGAATTTTCCGTCTTTCCATGTTGACCTTCGATTTGTACTACCTCGAGGTCGAGGACCTTCGGTATTCCCTCTCGATGCCAAAACTCGAACCTTCGAGCCTTCTCAGCGTCGAATGGCTGTAAAATCGGGCTCTCCGATTTTAGCCGTATACATGTTTTATATTAGGAGCGCTTATCGGACATATAATTACGCTTAATGGTGCGGCTTATCGGTTATCAAATTTTAAATGTAGTAATCTGTTAGCCATCCAATAAGACAACAGGCGGATTGGTATCAGATTAACGATTATCGGACGGTTTATCGGCTAAACCAAATAATTTTTTTTTTTGCTAGAATATTGAAATGGATTCTTTTTTATGGGTGATTTTATTGACTCACTTCCTGTACGCATCCTAACAAACCTGATGAGTTGGATAGAATTGAAATTTCTGGTGGGAAAATTATAAGTTGGAATGGATATCGAATTTTAGGAGTTCTTGCTACTTCAAGATCTATAGGAAAATGTAAATATAAAAATTCTTAACGGGTTAACGGTTTATCAATAAGAAAATTGAGTAATTCGTCCCCAAACCGTCAAGTCGTTAATTATAAAATCGCAGTCTGTTCACCGTTCATTATCCCGATAATCCTATACCAATAAGTCAATAAGTCATCGATTCGATTAACTGTTTTGATTCGGTTTTGAACAACCCTAATTTATATGCAATACAGGTGGATATATTACTTTGCTGCATGCTTATGAACTACTCGCTGAGCTGTGGATAATTTCCTATAACGCCGAAGCTTGAGATAAACTGTAAGAATAGAAATATATATATGAATACTACAGAAAAATATTTAAGGAAAGACCAATGACTTTACTGCAAATTAAGGTGTCTCTTTCATAAGGTTAAGATTTTGTCTCCTTAACATAATCTTTAATGTTTAAAGCACTTCGAAAGTTCTGAACAGAGGCGGATTCAGAATTTAAATATTATTGGTTCGAGTTTGGAATTGAACAACAATCCATCTGATTTATTGAGTTCGAACACTACGATTCATAAATATTTAATGAATTCTTTAATAAATAACATAAATATTTACGTGACGGGGCACATTATTCATATATATACTTTTAGTGTTCAGCCATACGCATGGATCCTCTTCTGACTGTACATACATAATTCGAACTAAAGTTACTGAATTCGAATAATACGATACTTCTCTACTACATTCGCCCCTCGCTCTGAAAGTTAACTGTGCATTGTCTTTGACTAACTGAACATAGCCCCCCCCCCTCCACCCCACACACACAGTCCACGTGCTTTAAGTGCTTTTTTTAATTGAGGTGTCGGCTGAAACTCCAAAAATCCAAAAATAGGTCGGTGCAGATCTATTTGGTATTAAAATAATTATTAGTAAAGCCCGTGAAACATAAAGCAGATGCAGCCATTTGTTTTGCCAGAATAATACACAGAGTTTAATCTGCTACATGGCCTTGGTCAGTTACAGAGGTTTAACTGCAAGTCAAATATACCATGTTTAAAACGGATTTAACTTATATACATTGACACTGTAAAAAAAGTTATACTATTAGTTTATTTAAACATATTGTAACAGCTAGCTAACCTTGAACGGGAGCTTTGACGTAACTGGTAGCTAGCTAACCTATTTTTCAGGTTACTACTCTTACTTTTTAATGGACGGTTACTTGTGTTTGTCTTTTAGGTGATTTAATGGTACAAAATGTTGCTATGCTCGACAAACAAACAGTGATACAAAATGAAGAACAAGACAATACTTTTAATTGTAGGAGAACTGCCATAAGCAATTATATTCGACAGTTACTGTGTTAATTATATAGCCAAAGTAACTCAATAAATTCACATGTAGCTACTTAGCAAATCTATGAAGGGCTGATAAGATGAAAAATTGCACTATTTAACTCCTAACTGTCAAGTGACTTTTTATAGGGCATGTCTTATTGCACACTGCTAACCGTGAGTGTCGGATAGCTTGCGTGCACCTCGACTAATTTCACTGGTACCTGTCCCCTCCCACCAGCATAGGTACCGAGTAACTCCACTAAGGCTAGGATGGGAAGAAATCACTTATTAGTGTTTTTGCCTCGGCTGGGATTTAAACACGAGACCTCAAAATAATCATCTTTTTTGACTATGTAACAACCATCCATGTGTTAATAACTTACTCCAACTCAAACTCAAACTCAAAGATGGATTTACAACATATGATATATCTTTAAGTTACAATGAACAACCTATACAGAGGAATTCCTTCACTATTTTTGCTGAGAATACTCAAGACTTCCCTTAAGGGACATGCATAAAACTCCAGCTGCCTTTATTTGAATCTTTCCTTTTGAAGTTTTCAGGATCAT